>WBNM01017712.1:9751-29302 GCA_013399055.1 Ramphastos sulfuratus | reverse complement strand
AGGGGTTTCAAAGGTGTGGAGATATGGTACTCAAGGACATGGTTTGGTGGTGACCTGGCAGTGCTGGGATAACAGTTGGACTCTGATATGAAATCTGATCTGAGGAGCAGCTGAGGGGGAACTGGGGGCCTTTAGTGTGGAGAAAAGGAGGCTGAAGGGAGACGACCTGGCTCCCTCTACCTCCCTGCAAGGAGGCTGGAGCCAGATGGGGGTCTGTCCTTGTCCCAGAGAAGAAGCAATAGAACTGGAGGAAACTGCCTCAGGTTGCACCAAGGGAGGTTTAGGTTGAACATGAAGAACGATTTCTGCCCCCAAAGTGTTGTCAAACCCTGACCCAGGCTGCCCAGGGCAGTGGTGGAGTCCCTGTCCCTGCAGGGACTTTAGAGATGTGGTGCTGAGGGACGTGGTTTAGAGGGGCACTGGCAGTGCTGGCTTAAGGGTTGGACTCAAATGTGTGAAAGGTCTCCTCTAACCAAAAGAGTTCCACAATTTAGACTCATTTTTGAGTCACCATCTCTGGGCTTCCTGCCCCGGCAGCAGCTCTTCCGCCCCAAGCCTTGCAGAGCAGAGCTTGCCACACACCACAGACCTTGCTCAAAGCATCTTTGCTCAACCCCCCTGGGGCAGGACACATCATCCCCTCCCCTTCTCTCCCCCTTGTCCCTGTCAGCCTCTGCAAAGCCCCAGAGCACCCCCAAGCTCAGGCAGTGCCCGGTAGGAGCTGGCTGCCCACAGTGGGCACTGCACAGGGCAGGAAGATGCAGGGCACAGCTGGGGAGCAGCAGTGTGGGCAGCGCCACAGCGGAAACGCCTCTGCTTTCCTCTGCTGCTGGGAGGTATTCACAGGGTGCAGGAGGACTAGGGGCTTGCAAAGCACCAACCAGGGATTGGAGGCATTGGAGACAGAGCTTTCAGATCAGAGTCCAACTGTTATCCCAGCACTGCCAGGTCACCACCAAACCGTGTCCCTGAGCACCACATCTCCACACCTTTGAAACCCCTCCAGGGACAGGGACTCCACCACTCCCCTGGGCAGCCCAGGCCAGGGCTGGACAAACCTTTTGGGGAAAAGATTGCCCCTTGTGTCCAACCTAAACCTCCCCCAGTGCAACCTCAGGCCATTTCCTCTCACCCTGTCACTTGGTTCCTTCTAACAAGAGCCCAACCCCCACCTAGCTCCAACCTCCTTGCAGGGAGCTGTAGAGAGCAATGAGGTCTCCCCTCAGCCTCCTTTTCTCCAGGCTGAACACCTCCAGTTGCCTCAGCTGCTCCTCACCAGACCTGTTCCACAGACCCTTCACCATCTTTGTTGCCCTTCTCTGGCCCTGCTGCAGCCCCTCAATGTCTTTCTTGGAGTGAGGGGCCCAAACCTGATCCCAGTGTTCATGTTGTGGCCTCACCAGTGCTGAATCCAGGGGCACAATCTCACTGCCCTGCTCCTGCTGGCCACACTAGTGCTGATCCAGAGCAGGATGGTGTTGGCTTTCCCTACATCCTCCAGGATGCTGCTGCATGAACTAACATCTTTCCATGTGCTGGTCATCTACCAGGGCTTTTCTGAGGTCAAGAGTAAAAGATGAGTGAAGGGCACACAGAAATTCCAGCCATAGAGGTGGAACAGTTTAAATGTTCTATGGGTGGCACTTTCTGTTTGTGGAGGAGGCCAACCCTCAAGGTCTCTCTGCGAGCACAGAAGGAGTCCTGGTCTGGAAATCATGGCTAAAAGGACAAAGAGATGTTTGTCACTTGTTTGTCACATCTCCTGCACTGTTGTGCACAAGGTGTTGGCAAACATCTTCCCTTCTCAGCTCCTCAGGTCAGTCACTTTGATGGGACTTTAACAGCCAAACACTTTCCCTGTGGTGCCAGACCTGCAGCTGGGGAAGTCTTCACGCTCTGATGAGTCAGTAAAACTGCTCATTAATTACCAATTAAATATGAACTCCTTGGCACATTTTTTGCTCAGGCTGTCACTTGCTTGGCTTTGTTTCTTCTCGTGGAGCTGAGGTGTCAGCAGCAGCAGCAGCCTGGGTGCTTTGTGCCGTAGGTCAGATCACAACACTTCAGCTTTTTTCCCCTGCTTTCGTTATCACCCCTGAAGAGTTGTCCAAAGCCTGAGGTCTTCCTTAAGCCTTGTTCTGTAGGTATTAAGATAATGAGTCCCTTTGGAAGGGCTTCTTCTCTCCTGAGCCTCAATTAGCTCCAGTGGGAGCTCGGTGGAAGGAGAACAGGCAGCGAGCAAGCGCAGCGTGGCTGCTGCTGTGGCAGCTGCTGCTGCATCCTGCTGGAACAACATCCCAGCTGCCTGGCAGCTCATGGACTCTTTCTGCGTGTTCCTGGGCTGAAGTCATAGCCCCACGTGTGACTTGTTGCTGTGGAGATCCTGCACCACAAACACAGGAAGAGTGAGCCAGAGAGCAGAGCATTGCAGAAGCAGAGGAGTGGAGCAAGAGACTTTTCTTCCCCTGAAAATGCCATTAGCAGTCACTGACCCTGTGGTTAGAGCTCTTCAGAGAGAACCATGCAGCTTTGCTGGGACCANACTGCAAAGAACTTCTTCCTGACATCCAGTTTCAATCTCCCCTCTGCCAGTTTGAAGTGCCAAGGGAAGATATCCAGATGTCCACAGCCAGAGTCATGCAGCAGCAAGACCACCACCCTGCCACCTGCCTTCCAGGAGCTTGCCTTGACTTGGGGCTTTTGGTTTGAACACTGAGTCGTGTTCAAAGGGTCAGTTCCTGTGTGCAAAGCTCCAAACAGCCCCTTGGGATGGGGGTGGCAACTGCTTGAGGAGCCTCAGGGGAGAGGAGTGTGTGGTGCTGTGGGTTTTGCAGGACCTGTGGGAGTGATAGGGGTAACAATCCCAGGCTGGCATCAGTTGGTGTGGCTCATTATTGTGTTTTTTAATGATTCCATTTGAGGTACCCCTTCATAAAGAGAACCTAGGTGTTGGAAAGGTGGGCAAACAGCACTTGGTGATTTACTAAGGGGCTTGAAGCCCAGCAAGGCTGGAGTCAAAGCCTGGAAGAAAAAAGCTTTGCAGGCAGAGCAGCTCTGCTGAGGCTGTGGGTGCTGGGGAGCTGTGACCTCTCTCTCTCTCCAGCCTCCCCAACACAACCAGGCACAGAGAGAGTGATTTGCATTGGAATAGGCTGCCCAGGGAGGTGGTGGAGTCCCCATCCCTGGAGGTGTTCAAGCAAAGCCTGGATGGGGCACTTAGTGCCATGGTCTGGTTGGTTGGCCAGGGCTGGGGGCTAGGGTGGGCTGGGTGAGCTTGGAGCTCTCTTCCAACCTGGGTGGTTCTATGACTCTGTGATTCTATGACTCTATGATTCTGTGACTCTGTGATTCTATGATTCTGTGACTCTATGATCCATGAGCACTGCTGCTGCAACCAGGGGGTGGCACTGCCCAGGGCTCATTAGCAGCTCT
Organism: Ramphastos sulfuratus; assembly: GCA_013399055.1. NCBI lineage: Eukaryota > Metazoa > Chordata > Aves > Piciformes > Ramphastidae > Ramphastos > Ramphastos sulfuratus. Next base: position 25,870 of record WBNM01017712.1, on the reverse strand, counting down.
GCACTACTTTTTTTTTTTTTTTTTTTTTTTACAGTCAATAATGTGGTTTCATAATTATGCAAATTATAGTGGCTGCAGAAGAGATGAAACATTCATAAAGCAAAGCATTCTTCCAAACTCAGCTACCCTCCCCGAAGCTGAAAGGCTCCATGTTTTAACATCACTTTGGGGTTTTACAGAGGATTTCTACTTGCCTGTTCTGTTTAAAAACACTTCACTTGAGCAAGAAGTGGTGTGAGGAATGCTTCATGCCCTTGGCAGCACCCATGTGCTCTGAAGGGTGGAACTGGCACCTGCAGATCCATGCCCCTGGCAGCACCCATGTGCTCTGAAGGATGGAACTGGCACCTGCAGATCCATGCCCTTGGCAGCACCCATGTGCTCTGAAGGATGGAACTGGCACCTGCAGATCCATGCCCTTGGCAGCACCCATGTGCTCTGAAGGATGGAACTGGCACCTGCAGATCCATGCCCTTGGCAGCACCCATGTGCTCTGAAGGATGGAACTGGCACCTGCAGATCCATGCCCTTGGCAGCACCCATGTGCTCTGAAGGATGGAACTGGCACCTGCAGATCCATGCCCTTGGCAGCACCCATGTGCTCTGAAGGATGGAACTGGCACCTGCAGATCCATGCCCTTGGCAGCACCCATGTGCTCTGAAGGGTGGAACTGGCACCTGCAGATCCATGCCCCTGGCAGCACCCATGTGCTCTGAAGGGTGGAACTGGCACCTGCAGATCCATGCCCCTGGCAGCACCCATGTGCTCTGAAGGGTGGAACTGGCACCTGCAGATCCATGCCCTTGGCAGCACCCATGTGCTCTGAAGGATGGAACTGGCACCTGCAGATCACTCTTGTCTGGTTTTTTTGCACTATGGAACAGTACCTGGAGGAATAGCAAAGCCAAAGAGTAACAAGAGCTAAATGCAAGTCAAAATCAGAGAATGAGGGTGGCTGGAAGGGACATCTGAAGATTGAGTCCAGCCCCCATACCAAAGCAGGAGCACCTAGAGCAGGTCACACAGGAACACATCCAGATGGGGCTTGAAAGTCTCCAGAGAAGGAGACTCCACAACTTCTCTGGGCAGCCTGCTCCAGGCCTCCACCACCCTCACAGTTTCTCCTCCTGTTCAGACAGAAGCTCCTGGGGTGCAGTTTGTATCCATTCATGCAGTTTGTCCTATCACTGGACAAACCTGACAAGAGCCTGGCCCCTTCTTCTTGACACCCACCCCCTAAGTATTTATAGACATTCATAAGATCCCCTCTCAGTCTTCTCCAGGCTAAGCAGCCCCAGGGCTCTCAGCCTCTCCTCATCAAACAAATGTTCCAGTCCCTTCATCATCCTCAGAGCCTCTCTTAGACTCTCTCCAGAATATTCCTACCCACCTTGAATTGGGGAGCTCAGACCTGGATACAATGGTCCAGAATATCCCTGCCCCTCTAGAACTGGGGAGCTCAGAACTGGATACGATGCTCCAGTATATTCCTGCCCCTCTAGAACTGGGGAGCTCAGAACTGGACACAACACTCCAGAATATCCCTGCCCTTCTTGAACTGGGGAGCTCAGAACTGGACACAACACTCCAGAATATCCCTGCCCTTCTTGAACTGGGGAGCTCAGAACTGGACACAACACTCCAGAATATCCCTGCCCTTCTTGAACTGGGGAGCTCAGAACTGGACACAATGCTCCAGAATATCCCTGCCCCTCTAGAACTGGGGAGCTCAGAACTGGACACAACACTCCAGTATACCCCTGCCCACCTACAACTGGGGAGCCCAGAACTGAACACAACACTCCAGAATATCCCTGCCCCTCTTGAACTGGAATGCACAAAGAGCTTTGTGCTGTGTATAACCCTCAGAAGAGATCAGGGTTTTCCTGTGAGGGCACCTCAGAAAATTGGCCAAGTCCTTTCCAAGCTCTTTGACAAAGAAACTGGAAACTGGCTGAGCTCTTGTGATGGCAGGAGAGGAGGGATCTAGGAAAATATAAAACCAAGACTAGGAAAAAAAAAATCCATTTGGAACTTCCTGATTTCTACCTTTTTCTTTTTCCCCTCCCAGTGCCAAAGGAAAAAGGCAGGTCACTTCCATCCAAGCAGCTCCTCTGCTGCTGTTTTCCCTCTCCCTGTGTGCAAGGGTTTGCTGGTCCCAGTATCTCATTAGCTTTGGTGCTTGCTTATGGTCTGGCAGGCATCTGAGTGCTCTTTGCACGATTTCTGATGTTTTAGTGTCAGGCTTTTGGCTCTGTTTTGGACAACAACGATTTAAAAAGCTTGCCAGGGGCAAGAGCTTTGTTTTGCTTGAAAAGAATTGAGGAGGCTTCGGTTAAATTGCAAAGGGTGATCTGAATGGGAGGAAATGGGGGAAACATATGGACAATCTCTTCTCTCCTAGCTGGGGTATAAAACCATCTCCTCTCCTCCTTCTGCTCCCACTGTTTGGAGATAAGAACTTTGTCTTCCTGCTCTGTATCATGGCAAACAGATCCCAAAGGGAAGCAAGGAGCTCTTCCCTGGTAAGGGAACTAGTGGCAGGATCCTGATAGTTTTATATTAAAACCTGAAATTTGTAATCATTTGTCTGACCAGCAGGAGAAACTTCTTTGCTGTGAGGGTGGTGGAGGCCTGGAGCAGGCTGCCCAGAGAGGCTGTGGAGTCTCCTTGTGTGGAAAGCTTCCAACCCTCCCTGGTCACTGTGCTGCTGGGCAAGCTGCTGTGGGTGCCCTGCTTTAGCAGAAGGGTTGGGCTGGCTGAGCTCCAGAGGTCCCTTCCAACCCCACTGTGCTGGGATCCTGTAAATCAGGACAAGAAAAGGTTCTGTTGTAAAATCTTCTTGTGTAGAGGTAACTTTCTTACTTCCCATGAGGAATGAGGTAACTCCAGCACAGAGCTGGGCTGGCCTTGAGTTAAACCACGGNCTCTTGATTCTGTGATTCTCTGATGCTCTGATTCCAGTGCCTGACCACTCTTGCTGGGAAAAAATGTTTCCTGGTGCCCAGTCTAAAGCTACCCAGTGGCAGCCTGAGGCCATTCCCTCTTGTTCTATCACTATTTACCTGTGAGAAGAGCCCAGCAGCAGCCTCTCCACAGCCTCCTTTCAGGTATCTGTGATGAGGTCTGCCCTCACCCTCCTCTTTTTCACATCAACCATCCCCAGATCCTTCAGTTGCTCCTCATCAGATTTATTTTACACATCAGCTCTGGTGTCAGTGAGGGGCAACCCACTCCTCTGAGCTCCAGCTGGGATGGAATCCTGGAATCACTGAGGCTGGAAGAGACCTTTAAGATCATGGAGTCCAACCATAAAGAGGAGGAGGCTGGCTGGAAGAAGTAAAGCTGTAATTCCAGATGACAGGAGGTGGGCAGTGTGTGAAGGCAGAGCCTGCCAGGTGAGCCTGGTTCTGGGTTTTTCCTTTCAGAAGTGAAATCCCAAAGGGTCTTGATAGCTGTTAAAGGCCTTTCTGCTGGAGTTGTTTAGGCTTTCTTTTGTTGTGCTTAATTAAATGTATCCAGGCACACAACAAGAGCTGGTTTGAAAAGGGAGCAGGCTGACAAATCCTCCCGACAGCTGATTCTTAGGAGCTGTTTATCCTCCAGATTCCTTTGCTCCCTGGGCACAGGCCAGCACCAGCACAGCACTGAGACAGGCAAGGAGCTGTGCTGCTGTGCTCTTAACTCTTCACACGGGAGAATGCTTCCACTTGGAATTGATTTGTGACCCTGGAACCAGGAATGTTCTCATTTCACACCGAGTGCAGTACACCAGTCTGATAACAGATGCAAAGCAGAGCTCCTGTGTAGTGCACAACCCTATGGTGGGCACAGTGGTCTGGACCCTGTGCAAGCCCCAGGGGTGGGGGCAGGGGCTGCAGGGCAGGTGTGGATGGGGCACTTAGTGCCATGGTCTGGTTGATTGGGTAGGGCTGGGTACTAGGTTGGGCTGGGTGAGCTTGGAGCTCTCTTCCAACCTGGCTGATTCTATGAACTGGAGCAGAGAAGGTTTCACCTCAACATGAGGAGAAACTTTTTTACAGTGAGGGTTACAGAGCCCTGGAGCAGGCTGCCCAGAGAGGTTGTGGAGTCTCCTTCTCTGCAGGCTTTCCAAACCCACCTGGATGCATTCCTGTGTGAACTACCCTAGGGGATCCTGCCTTGGATTGGATGATCTCTGGAGGTCCCTTCCCACCTCTCAGGTTCTGTGATTCTGTGAAAACACCTTTTCTTTTCCTCAGTACCAAACCCTGCCTCAAGACCTATGCCATAGCTAATTGTCACCAGCAGCTTGGCTGGTTGGCCCTTTCAATACCTCAACTCCAAGCCAGAGGAATAAGAACATAGGAAGAAAGAAATCCTCAGTCTGAGCACGCTGCAGCCCTTCAAATGCCATTTCCCTCCCCTAAGATTCACAACTAATTGAATTTCTCCTAAATCCCAGGGACTTTAAGCAGCAGATCAGGCTGAAGTGTTTATTTCCTGAGGAACAAGGAGTTTGTTACAGCAGGAGCTCTGCCAACACCAGCCCCTCAGAGGATGGGCTTCTTGATGAGGCAGCAATCTGAGCCTGGTCCCCATGAGGTGAATGCAGATGCCTGGCAGAACAGGGTCACATTTATCACAGAGCCACAGAATTGTTTGGGTTGGAAAAGCTCTCTGAGATTGACTCCAACCTTTGACCCAACACCACCCTGGCCATTAAACCCCATCTTCAAGTGCCATGGGCACAGGGTTCTTGAACACCTCCAGGAATGGGGCCTCCACCATCTCCCTGGGCAGCCTGTGCCAGTGCCTGACCACTCCTACAGGAAAGAGTATTTCCTAATATCCAGCCTAGCCCTCCCCTGGTGCAGTTTCAGGCCCCTTTCACAGAATCACAGACACAGACAGGCTGACAAAGCTCCTCAGGAGCACCAAGTCCACCCTAGAACCCTACTCTGCAAGAGTCACCTTAAACCATAACCCCAAGCACCACAATCCAAACCACCCTTAAACACAACCAGGGTTGGTGTGTTTCTCTCTATTTGATGAAGGGAAACAGTTGCTGCTATGAGGACAGGCTGAGGGAGCTGGGGGTGTTCAGCCTGGTCAAGAGAAGGCTCCAGGGGGATACCTAACAGCAACCTTCTAGTACCCGAAGGGGACTGCAAGAAGGATGGGGACTGTTTGCAATGGGCTGCAGTGACAGGACGAGGGCAATGGCTTCAAACTAGAGCAGAGCAGATTGAATTGGATGTTAGGAGCAAGTTCTGCACCAGGAGGGTACTGGAACACTGCAACAGGTTGCCCAAGAGGGTGGTTGAGGTCCCATCCCTGGAGATATTCAAGTGTGAGGCTTGACAGGGCTCTAGGCAGCCTGATCTGGTTGAGGATGTCCCTGCTGACTGCAGATGAGCTTTGGAGGTCCCTTCCAGACCAAACCGTTCTATGATTCTATGATTTTGTCACTCTGATTGTTTCTGGAGCTTTGTGCAGCCTCAGATCAGCAGGTCCCAGTTGATGACATCACCCTCCCTTGTCATAGAATCACAGAACCATAGAACCATAGAATCACACTCATAGAATCACAGAACCATAGAATCACAGTGTCACAGAGTCACAGAATCATAGAATCAACCAGGTTGGAAGAGACCTCCAAGATCATCCAAGTCCAACCTATCACCCAGCCCTATCCAATCAACTTCTGCAGTGCAACACCTCCCTGGAGCTGCTCTGCAGATTCTCAGCATGGTGCTTTATTTCCATTCTTTTTTCCCAGTTTCCTCTCTGTTGCCATCCCACTGCTCGCCAATCACCCAGCACAACTCTTTTCCTTCCCTTCCCTGCTCCTCTCCTCACAGCCCCCTGGGTCCTTCACAGCAATGACACATTCCTGCCCATACTGACCCCACCAAATTAAATATTAACTGCTGGAAACCTTCCTCATTTCTCTCTCACTTACCTTCTGGGTGAGGCTCCCCTGAGCTCTGAAGCTTTCCGGTATCGCAGTGTCGGTGATGCCAAGAGCACATCCCAGGTGCTGCACAGCAGCTGTCCCCCTGCTTTCCCCATGTGTTCTGGTTGCAAAACACCTCCAAGACAGAATCAGAAAATCAGTCAGGGTTGGAAAGGACCACAAGCATCATCCAGTTCCAACCTGCTCTGGAACTGGATGCAGCACTCCAGGTGGGGTCTCAGCAGTGCAGAGCAGAGAGAATCACTTCCCTCACCCTGCTGAATACAACAACTTTGGCTGCTCTGAATCCTGCAACAGAATCATAGAATCACAGAAGTGTCAGGGCTGGAAGGGACCTCAAGGATCATCCAGTTCCAACCCTCCTGCCATGGGCAGGGACAACCTCACACTAGATCAGGTTGCTCAGAGCCACATCCAGCCTGGCCTTAAAAAAATCCAGGGATGAGGTTTCCAGCACCTTCTTGGGCAACCTGTGCCAGGCTCTCACCACTCTCACGGTGAAGAACTTCTTCCTAACATCCAATCCCAATCTTCTCACTTCCAGTTTTGCTTCATTCCTCCCAGTCCTATCACTCCCTGACATCCTAACCTGTCCCTCAGCAGGTTTCTTGTAGACCACTTCAGATATTGGAAGGCCACAATAAGGTCTCCTGGGAGCCTTCTCTTCTCCAGACTGAGTGACGTGGGCTGTGCAAAGCACTGGAGGGGTGAGTGCCAAGCCAGACCCAGCTTCCCAGCCTTGGTAGACACAGAGCCTTGGACAGCCACTGAGCAGCTCTTGTGTGTCTAATGAAAAAAAGAAAAAAGCCAAAAGCCCAGCAAATATCCCAAATACCTCTTTCCTGACCCATGACCAAGCATCATTTCATCATGCCAGGCTCATCCCTCCGGTGCCCCAGGTTGGCCTTCACAGCCCACATCCCAGCACTCTTTCTTTCCTCTTTTAAAGCATCAGCCTCCGAGGCTATTTCACAGCTGAGGGCCCACAGGATTGGCTCAAGTGGCCTTTCACCCAGCAATAAAAAAAAAACCCAAAACAACTTGATATTTTTATCCTGGAATTGTTCCCTTTGACCTTATTTCTCTCCCTCCGAGGAGCCCAAGTGCCCAGCTCACGTCCTAGGAGCCGGCAACAGCATTTATTGTAAGGGCACAAAGTGTCCTGGAGCCACTTCCATTAAAAATAAAATAAAATAGGAGCTGGGAACTAGCACTGGAAGCAGATCCCTTCTGCAGGCAAGCTGTGGAATAGCTGTGGAGAAGAAACTTTGCCTTGCTCCTCCCCAGACCTGCCCCACACCACCAAGGGGAGCCTAGGGGGGAGCAGTCAGCAGAGCATCAAAGCAAATTGCTTTGATGCTCTGCTGACTGCCCTGGGTGCAGGCACTTTAGTGACCCTCTCCACCAGGTCCTTCACCATTTTTTCCCCATAAGGAAACACTCTTTATGCCCCCCCAAAATAATAAATGCAGCAATCTCACCTTCCTGGATGTCCAAAGTGTTGTGCTTCAGATGACTTCAGCTCATTTAGGATGAAGGAGACTGAGTCAAGCAGCAATTCAAACCTTGGTTATGAATCCCTGTGGTTAATAATGCAGAAATTAATGGGGGGGGAGGGGAGAGGAAAGGTAATTTTCTCCTTCTCTTGCCTGATTTATGTCCTGAGCAGAGTCCTGGATGTCAGGGCTGTGTTGGCCAGCTGGATGGACACCCAGCAAAGCCCTCCCTGTGCTTTGGAGTATGAGGATGCAGCTGCAAAGTGGGGAGCTGGCACTCCTCCTAGAGCACCCCCAGGATGGTTGGCTGCTTCCTACCTGCAGCAGGGCAGGAATGGGCTGGGACAGGTGAAGGACTGCACCTGAGAGCAAGGACCCCTGAGCTGGGCTGCTCAGAGCAGGATGCTGCAGCTTGCTTCAGGATGGTTGGCTGCTTCCTGCCTGCAGCAGGGCAGGAATGGTCTGGGACAAGTGAAGGATTGCACCTGAGGGCCAGGACCCCTGAGCTGGGCTGCTCAGAGCAGGATGCTGCAGCTTGCTTCAGGATTAAATGACATTGAAACTGCAGTTCCACTGCAGGCAGCAAATCACAGAATCACAGAATGTTAGAGGTTGGAAGGGACCTCCAGAGATCATCGAGGCCAAAAGCAGGATCACTTTAGGGCAGGCCACACAGTAATGAGAAGGAGATTCCACAACCTCTCTGGGCAGCCTGATCCAGGGCTCTGTCACCCTCACTGTAAAGAATTTTCTCCTCATGTTGAGGTGAAACCTTCTACGTTCAAGTTCACAGCCATTTGTTCCTGGTCTTGTTACTGGGTACCACTGCAAAGAGATTGGCCCCATCCACTTGACACCCACCCCCCAGATATTTACAGACATTGAACAGATCACAGAATCACAGAAGATGGGAGCCAGGCACTGCCACAGGGTGTCCAGGGAGGTGGTGGAGTCCCCCTCCCTGGAGGTGTTGAAGAAACCTGTGGCCATGGCACTCTGGGACATGGTTGAATGGCCATGGTGTTAGCTTGATGGTTGGACTGGATGATCTTGGAGGTGATTTCCAGCCCAAATGATCCTCTGATTCTAACTAGCCTTGTTTAGAAATGAGGAGCTTCTTCATGGGCAGACTGTGGCCAGCTGCTTAGGAGCTGCTCTTAATATTTAACCAGAGCCCTGCGCTCTGCTGTGCTAACAGGAGCACTAAACTCTGGTCTGTGGGAGAGCTCTGGCATCTTGGCATTTTATCAAAGTGTTTCCTTTGCTTCAGGAGAGGGTTTTAGGTCCCTACAATCTGCAGGGATGGAGTTTTCCAAGTGCTGTGTTGCACAACTGCCAGGTTGCACAAGTGGCAGTGCACAGCAACCCTTCACGGGATCACAGAACCACAGAGTTAACCAGGTTGGAAAAGACCTCTGAGATCCTCGAGTCCAACCTATCACCTAACCCTTCTAATTAACTAACCCCTGGCACTAAGTGCCTCATGCAGCCTCCTCTTAAACACCTCCAGGGATGGGGACTCCACCACCTCCCTGGGCAGCCCATTCCAATGGCAATCACTCTTGCTGGGAAGAACTTCTTCCTAACATCCAGCCTGACCCTGCTCTGGCACAGCTTGAGGCTGTGTCCTCTTGTTCTGTCCCTGGGTGCCTGGCAGCAGAGCCCAACCCCACCTGGCTCCAACCTCCCTTCAGGTAGCTGCAGACAGCAATGAGGTCTGCCCTGAGCCTCCTCTTCTGCAGGCTGCACACCCCCAGCTCCCTCAGTGCTTCCTCTCACGGCACAGCCGCCTGGGGAGCGGAGGTGGTTTAAAGGAGCACTTAAAGGGCCTCTCTCTATCCTTTTCTTCTGACATTTGTTGCAGCAACATCAGCTGATTAACATTTGCTTGCCAGAGAGGTGTTGGCTGCAGTCACCACTGAAATACTGAGACCTATTAATGCTGCTGGCTGGTGTCAACAGCCGGCAGCAGAACAGGCTCCAAAATTATGCACAGCCCAGAGCACACAGAGCAAAATAACTCCCATGGGCAGGAAAAGGCAGAGGTTAGAGTGCAGACCAAACTAATGCTCCTTCATATAGAGGGAAATCATCCACAGCCTTCTTTGTACAGGCCCACTAAGAGTGCTGGCACAGTCCCCATGGGATGGACAGCACACACAGGGAGCAGCACAACTTCCCTTCATGCCAGCAAAGCAGATCCAAATCACATTCCCAAGTCAGGTTTCACAGAACCACAGAATGAAGCAGGCTGGAAAAGACCTCTGAGACCATCAAGTCCAAACCTATCACCTAAGCCTTCTAATGAACTAAACCCTGGCACTAAGTGCCTCATCCAGCCTCCTCTCAAACACCTTTCATCTTGGTGCCTCATCCAGCCTCCTCTCAAACACTTTTCATCTTGGTGCCTCATCCAGCCTCCTCTCAAACACTTTTCATCTTGGTGCCTCATCCAGCCTCCTCTCAAACACCTTTCATCTTGCTGTGAAGGTGGAGAGCAATTGCAGGTTGCCCTACACCTCCCCTCACACCACAACACTATCCTAAGGGTGGCAGGCAGGACTTTGTGCCTTTAGCCAAGGCAAGGGAATTTTATTTCCCTCGGGTTTAAGCAAAGAAGTGCCAAGCTCTGGTGACAGCAGTGCCCCAGCCAGCCCCCTGCCCCGTTCTGCTGCCTTACAATGGTGTTTTTGCACACCCCTATCGATTTTTGCACCCCCCTACCAGCAGCAGCACGGCCAGAGGCTGGATCACTCCCATTTTAGAATGCCAGCCCCTGTGCCAAGAGGGAAATGCCATTCCTCTCCTTTTAAGGCTGCTGCAGGGTGGGAGCTGAGCCCTGCCCAGCTGAGCAGCAGGCAGCCTGCCGGGCAGGAGCAGCACCACAGCAAAGCCCCGGCAGAGGCTCTGCCAACACCCCGCAGAGGCTCTGGCTGCTGCAGGAGGTGGTGCTCATCAATCTTCTGGCAAACAGATCAGCTTGGGCCACCCAGCACCTGCCCTCATGTCCCATCTGCTGCCCAGATCACAGGTGCTGCCAGGAGAGGGAGTGGGGGCAGAACCGCAGGGCTTGGGGACTCTCGGGGTGCCCCCAGCCACCACAGCCACCCACAGGGGCACAGCTACCCACACAAGCACAGCCCTCCTGGTCTGCTGTGAACAGCAAAGAGCAACCCCAAAGGTTGTTTTGCATGCCCAGGGGAAATCACAGAAGTGGTTTGGTTGGGGGAGACCTTTAAGACCATCAAGTCCAACTGCCATCCTAAGACCACCGTGGCCATTGAATGGTGTCCTGCACCTCCAGGGATGGTGACTCCACCACCTCCTTGGGCAGCCTGATCCAATGCCTGGAAAAGAGAGAGGAGAAACCATTCTGCATGTGAAGAGCACAGGAGCAGTCACAGGTGCTCTGGGGCAGGCTGTAGACACCTTCAGTTTGGGATGGCAGTCCCAGGGCCACCTGCCCTAGGGCTGGCCATTTCCCCAGCTGCATTGCCCAGCTCCAAGAGCTGGCACTGCCCAGCCAGCCTCTCACCCTGTATCCCCAAAGACAGATCCTATAGACCACATCAGCTGATGCTCCACTCCACCCTCTGCACCTGGAAGTCATCTGGAGAAGAAAAGATCACTCAGCCCACAGAACCACAACAACAGACCCGAAGCTGAGGGGAGAAATCAACCCGTGAGGATGGCAGCAGCACAGGGAAGGGATGGCATCATGGCACCTGGAGGCATGGGAGGTGAGGGTTGCCATAAGGCACCCTGCAGGGTGGTGAACATCCCTGCAGCCCCTCTGGCCACCACCACCCATGCCACAGAATCACAGAATTAACCAGGTTGGAAAAGACCTTTGAGATCAAGTCCAAGCTATCACCTAACACCTTCTAACCAACTAAACCACTAAGTGCCTCGTGCAGCCTCCATGAACAGGCACAGTGCTGCCCAGCTGCCAGCAGCAGATGGGCTCCTGTGGCTTCACTCAAATCTTTGGGTGTCACTCAAACTATTTCAGGTCTGCAGGGCAGTGCTGCAGCAGTGCAGTGGGAGCTGCATCCCTCCTCCCAGAAAGGCTCAGCTCTGGCTCCCAAGACCAAAACCACATCAAAATCTGATGTCTGTAGGAAATATCTCTGTCTCTTCTGATTGCAGATGTGAATTCCAAGCTGTCCTAGCTGGCAGATCACTGCTCTTTACCCTTCAGGACCTCCTTCTCTCTCCAGTATACCACAGTCTTTGATTGCTTTAGAAGACACTGATTCTTCTTTGAGAGAGTTGGGGCTCTGCAGCCTGGTGAAGAGAAAGCTTCCAGGAGACCTTAGAGTAGCCTTCCAGTATCTGAAGGGGGCTACAGGAAGGCTGGGGAGGGACTATTGACAAGGTCTTGCAATGACAGGACAAGGGGCAATGGGTTTGAACTGGCAGAGGGGAGATTGAAACTGGATGTTAGGAGGAAGTTGTTTGCAGTGAGGGTGGTGAGACACTGGCTCAGGTTGCCCAGGGAGGTTGTGGCTGCTCCCTCCCTGGAGGGGTTCAAGGCCAGGTTGGATGAGGCCTTGAGTGCCCTGTGCTAGTGGGAGGTGTCCCTGCCTATGGCAGGGGGTTGGAACTGGATGATCCTTGAGGTCCCTTCCAACCTTACGATTCTATGATTCTGTGATTCTCATGGGTCTGGTTGAGCCTTGCTCAAACATCATCTCCTCTGAAACCCCCTCCAAACAAGCACTTTTACAGCACATATTTTCCCTGGCTGAGGAATTAACCCATGCAGATAAAATATGCTGGAGACTGTTGGTGGATTGACAGCATCCCAAGGGGCCACATTGCTTCGTGGTGCCAACTTGCCCTGCCCTCAGCCATACACACCAGCCCCATCCTTCTCTGCCTTTTCCTGCCAAAAACACAAACCCACAAATGGGAAGACAACAACAATATTACTTCTGTTGTCCTCTTGTGTAGGACTTGAGCCTGGTCATACAATCATAGAAATCACAGACACATGCAGGTTGGCAAAGCCCCTCAGGAGCACCAAGCTCAACCTAGAACCCTACTCTACAAAATTCACCTTAAACCATAGCCCCAAGCACCACATCCAAACCACCCTTAAACACACCCAGGCTGGGGGACTCCATCACCTCCCTGGGCAGCTCATTCCACTGCCTGACCACTCTCTCAGTGAAAATCTTCTTCCTAATGTCCAATCTAAACCTCCCCAGCCTCAGCTTGAGGCCATTCTCTCTTGTTCTGCCCCCAATTCCCTGTAAGCAGAGCCCAGCAGCACCCTCCCCACAATATCCCTTCAGGTAGCTGTAGACAGCAATGAGGTCTGCCCTCAGCCTGCTCTTCCTCAAGCTAAAAATGTCAACAAAACAAACAACCCCAAAGCATCCCAAACCCAAACCAACTTCAGAGAGTTTTTTTCCCCCCCTGTACTTGCACATTGCTTGAGAACTACAGAGGGGTTGGTGCAGCTGTCCTGTAGCCAGGACAGGGTGACAATGCCAGGCAGCATGAGCAGACCATGCAGACCATTCACCTTACTGTGACACAACCCCCAACACTCCAGGAGCTGTTTGTGACACAGCTCTTCCTAGAAATGCCATCCTCCTCATCCAGCCTGTAAAGTGGTGGATGCATTCTGGACCCTCCTCATCCAGCCTGTGAACTGGGGCATGCATTCTGGACCTTACTCAGAGTCATAGAATCATAGAATAGTAAGGTTGGAAGGGACCTCAAAGATCATCTAGTTCCAGTCCCCTGCCATAGGCAGGGACACCTCCCACTAGCACAGGTCACTCAAGGCCTCCTCCAACCTGGCCTTGAACACCTCCCTGGGCAACCTGTGCCAGTGTCTCACCCCCCTCACTGCAAACAACTTCTTCCTAACATCCAGTTTCAATCTCCCCTCTGCCAGTTCAAACCCATTGCCCCTTGTCTTGTCATTACAAGACCTTGTAAATAGTCCTCCCCCAGCCTTCCCAGGCTCATCCAGCCTGTAAAGTGGTGCATGCATTCTGGACCCTCCTCATCCAGCCTGTAAAGTGGTGGATGCATTTTGGGCCCTCCTCATCCAGCCTGTAAAGTGGTGGATGCATTCTGGACCCTTCTCATCCAGCCTGTAAACTGGTAGATGCATTCTGGACCCTCCTCATCCAGCCTATAAACTGGTGGATGCATTCTGGACCCACTTTTTGGCCCAGCCTTGCCCCAGCTATGCCACTGAGGGTGAAAAGCAGCAGCAGAGGTTCCCTTAGTAAAGCCCAGCTGATGCAATCCCACAAGCTGTGGGCGCAGCAGGGCATAGGGCAGTATCTCTAGAGCCTGGGGTTAATGATTAGCTTATTCCATAAACACAAGCTGGGCTTCCCAGCTCAGTGTTCACAGATCTCCTCCTTACAGTGAAGCAGTGAGCAGAGATGTGTGCCATAAAAAAAATCAGATTTCAGGTAAAGGGCTCTTTAGGTCCATTTTTATTAGGTCACATTCTTTTTGTTGTGGTGGAAAAGGCTCTGGGCTTTGGAGGGCACAAAGAGCTGGGGCTGTTCAGCCTGGAGAAGAGAAGGCTCCCTCAGAGAAGGGAGATCTCAGAGCTGCATTTCAATATCTGGAAGGGACCTACAGCAAGGCTGGGGAGAGAGTGTTCAGAAGGGCCTGTGGGAATAGGATGAGGGCAGTGGTTTGGAACTGGAGCAGGGCAGAGTTAGGTTGGACAGCAGGAGGAAGCTTTGCACAGTGAGGGTGGGGAGAGACTGGCACAGGCTGCCCAGGGCTGTGCTTGAGGTCCCATCCCTGCAGACATTCAAGGTCAGGCTGGATGTGTCCCTGGGCAGCCAGCTCTGGTTGGAGGTGTCCACGCTGCCTGCAGAGGGGTTGGCCAAGATACCCTTGGAGGGTCCCGTCCAACCCAATGCAACCTGTAAATCTGTGACACAAAGCCCCTGGAGGCTCTGTGTGGCACCAGGGTCACAGCAGTGCTTTGACCATTCCCCAGCTGAGCTGTTACCCAGCGTTGGAGCACAGTCCTGGAGGTGGCAACTTCAGAGCTGCTTGGTTGAAAGCAGAGGCAAAAATAAGGAAGGACAAACTCAACAGTTGCTTTTTGAAGAGCACTTCAACTGGAAAAAAATAAAAACAAAACAAAACAAACAAAAAGATCTTGCTAAATCCACATCTGGGATCAACCAATCCACAGTACTTGTGGGGGGCAACTGGTGGAGAACTGAGGGGGCCAATAGCAGAAGCAACTCCAAGATAACCAAGGCTGCTTCATTCCACTCCTGCCCAAAGCTGCAAAGGGCAGAATTCATAGAATCATAGAATGATAAGGTTGGAAGGGACCTCAAGGATCATCCAGTTCCAACCCCCTGCCATAGGCAGGGACCCCTCCCACTAGCACAGGTCACTCAAGGCCTCCTCCAACCTGGCCTTGAACACCTCCAGGGAGGGAGCAGCCACAACCTCCCTGGGCAACCTGTGCCAGTGTCTCACCACCCTCACTGCAAACAACTTCCTCCTGACATTCCCCCCACCCCAGTGTGTCCTGGTGTAGCTGCCATGTCCTCAGAGACCTCTCTGCTGTGGGGAGGGGGGGCATTGCCTTCAGAAACTCAGCCCAGGCTTGTCAGTGCAGCTGCTCCCTCCATGTCCCACCTGCGGTTGCACTGGAGAGGACACTTCAACCACCTCCAGCACTGCCCTTTCACTCCAGCACAGCAACCCCACTCCAGAATGAGCCAAACACACAGAGATACCAATGATGCCCAATTTCCTACCCTCTGCCAGGATGCCAGCAGAAGCCCAGGTGAGACAGCAGCCTGGTGGCACTGGCAAGGGCTGCTCTGTCCCATAGCTGCAAACCAGGTGAGGGCACCCCACACCTAACCCACTCCCTGCACCAGGTTTGAAATCATAGAACTATAGAATAGTTTAGGTTGGAAGGGACCTCTCAGCTCAGCCAGTTCCACCCACCCTGCCATAGGCAGGGACACCTCCCACTAGAACAGGATGCTCAAGGCCTTATCCAGCCTGGTCCTGAACACCTGCAGGGAGGTTGTGATCTTTGATCACATTCTGTGCTTCTGTGCTCCACAAACTCCCTGGGCAACCTGTGCCAGTGTCTCACCACCCTCACTTCTTCCTAACCTCCAGTTTCAATCTCCCCTCTGCCAGTCCAAACCCATTTGTCTTCCTCCTGGCATTACAAGACCTTGCCAATAGTCTCTCCCCAACAGAAATTCCTCCACATACCACAAAGGAAAAACACCCAAGGATGAAGTGATGAAGTGCTTCCTCTCCACTCATTCCACCTAAAATGATGGTCGTTGAGCCTCATCCCAGGAGGTTTTTCAATTCAGGCCAGTGCAGGAGGGTGCTGCAGCAGCAGGTTTGTTTGTGCTGGCTGCTGCTTCTCCCCCCCACCTTCCCAGCTCTGGAGCAATCAGCAGCCATTGTGCTCCTCCAGAAGGAGGATTTCCTGCAGCAAACCTGCCAGCAAAAGACCTGCCGGGCATCCGGAGAGCTGCCTTTCGGCAGGAGAGTGAGGAACGCCTCGAGGGTCAGCAGCTACTAAAGTGAAAGATGAGATGTGCACAGCCTGAGCCCTGCCATGCAGAGTGTGGCAGGCTGAGGTTCTGCTGAGCTGACTGGAGGAGGTGAGATCATAGAAT
>WBNM01017711.1:23668-53605 GCA_013399055.1 Ramphastos sulfuratus | reverse complement strand
TCAAGGTGTGGCCTGAGCAGAGTTCTATGATCCTGGAATGCTCTCAGATCACATTGTGATGTGAGCTGTATGAAAATCATAGAGAATGGCACACAAAGTGATGGAGTCACTTTATAGTCTACAGGTAGAAAATTGTCATGCCACTTAGCTATGCTGGGGATTCAGAAGTGAGCAAGGGTTTCTGCTATCATTGCAACAGCACAGCATTTCATGGCACACAAGCAAAAGAGCTATAAAGTATGGTTTATACCAGTGCAATTTACCTGTGTCTGCAGGAAAGATAATAAACACAAATCACGATGGGGTTTGGGTTCCTATGCTGCAGCTTGCCAGAGGTGTTATAAATCAACAGTTGGCCAGCAACAGCTCTAACTGCAAAACAATCTTCATATTGCTCAGATGCAGAAGAGATTAACTGTTCTTTTTTAATTATAATTCTGACAGAAAACAGGGAACAGAGCGGGTCTGCATATTCCTCTTGATTATTATACATGTAATTAAATTCTGATTTTTGTACATATTGCTATCACATACAGAAAAAAGTGATTAAAAAAACTCCTGAAGTGTAAGAAGTGTTCTTTTCTTATAGAATCATAGAATGGCTTAGGTTGGAAAGGACCTCAAAGATCATCTAGTTCCAACCCCCTGGCATAGGTAGCAACACCTCCCATTAGAACAGGTGGCTCAAGGCCTCATCCAACCTTCTTCTCCAATGAGAAGTGTGCTGTATGTTAAAATAAGGCTACAGCATTGTCAGATGCAAAGCACAGTTCATATGATTTCATGTTCTTTCTATACTCTTAATAAAGAGAAATCCTAAAGCACTTAATTAACAACAGATTCCATTTCTGCTGAAAAGCTGCCCCTGGAACACGGTAGCAGCCTAACAGTGCTCAGTAACGTTGCCACATCACAGTTTATGCCAGGAAGAGTCTGTCTGTGTGTTTGCTTTAAAGCTTGGGGATTCCCAGTTCTCATCAGGTGCAATCCCACAGCAAGACGCTCAGCACTGTCAGGCTAGTTCCTCACCTTCTGAAAGCTGTCCTTCCTAGGCACTGGCACCAGCCCACCTGCCCCTGCGGAGAAACACAGGCCTGCGAGTTTGAAGCCGCAGATGGGACACTGCTCACCTCGTGCGCAGGGAGAGTGCAGAGGCTGCGAGGTGCACTGGGGGCTCTGTGCTGTGCTCCACCGACGTTACTTTTCCATGGGCACTCCTGTTGGCTTAGCATCGGTTAGGACACGTGAGGGGACAGGATCCTGCAGAGGACAAAAGGTTATCCCCCCCCCCCCCCAAACACACAGGTTAGGGTGCTGCAAAGCAGTGACAGACAACACAGATCACCTCCACCTCTTCAGTCAGCTGCCTTTTGTCGACATTAGCACGTAAGAAGAAAATCCATCTGTATTTCCAACAGCTGCAGAAAGGTCTACTGAGTCACCTGAGAAGGGGCAAAACATCCTGTTTCCAGTGTTGCTCGGGTAGGAGCAGGAGACAGCAAACAAACCCCTCCAAGCTCAAGAGAGCTCAGTAAAAACCATCTTCAGGGGAAAAAAATCCCAACAGGATTCTGAAGACATAACTTTTGGGGATGAGAAATCAGTCGAGATTTCCGGAGGGCAAAGCCCAGAGCAAACCGTTCGCACTGGGGGCATTGTGTTCCTCACCCTCCCTAGGGCGAGCTGCCGGCAGGACCGCGGAGGTGGTCCCCCGGCGGGCCGGCCGCGGCTCTGGAGAGGTAATTTCCCGTTCGCCTCCATCGGGGACGCCGCCCGCCGCCTGCGGCAACACCTGCTGGCCAGCCGCGGAGCCCAGGCGAGCCCCTCGGGCAGGGCTCACCCAAAGCGTCCTCCGCAGATCCTCGGAGTGGCCTGGCCGCGGCGAACGCATCCATCCTCCCCCGCGCACCGTTACAGGCGCGAGTTAAAAAGCGGCGGCAGCGGCGGCGACGTTAGAGCCGGGCCGGGAGGCGCGGGCTGCAGCTGAGGATCAGCTGCTGAGGGGAGCGGGGAGGAGCCAGCGGGATCAGGAAGCGGCGGAGTGTCTAACACCTCTCTGCCATGGCTGGCTAAAGAAAAATCATCATAACCATAACAANATGAAGAGGAGAGGCGGCCGGGGGGGCAGCATGCGGTCTGTGGTGGGGTTCCTGTCCCAGCGGGGCTTGGAGGGGGACCCCCTGCTCACCCACGACTTCCAGCGGAGACGCCTGCGAGGCTGCAGGAACCTCTACAAGAAGGATCTCCTGGGCCACTTCGGCTGTGTCAATGCCATTGAATTCTCCAACAATGGAGGCCAGTGGCTGGTCTCAGGTAAAGCGAACGCTCTCCGTCCCTCGCCCTCTACCCGCTACCCCCTCCCCAGAAAGCATTTTCTTCCTCCTCCTCTTCCTCGGCCGCCTCCCCCCGCGGCCCAGGGGGAGGGCAGCCGCGGCGGCGGCGCTCGGAGTCGTTTCTTAGACCCACCGGTGCCTGGGAATGTTCCCCAAGTAGAGACCCAAAATGGTTGACAGGTTTTAAATTCTACTATTATTGGGGGGAGGCGGCAAGGGGGGGGAGTCCTGGATAAAGTTTTTCCTGGAGTGCTTCCAGGGCGCTGAGGGTCCCCCTTTATTTGATGGCTCGTGTGTTTTGCCCCTTAAAAGAGGATTTTATTATCTGGGGGGGGGGGAGGGGGAGGACGACGACGGAGGGGAAACACCCCCACGGCGTGCATTGTGGGGCGCCGGGTGACATTTGTCAGCGCCGTGCCCGGGCGGGCGCGGGCAGTGGTCTCTGCCGGGGGCGGGTCGGAGTTTGGCCGAGGGGAGCTTTAGTGCCGCTCGGTATCGGGCGGGGAACCGGAGCGGTTTAATTGAGGGGCTGGTCACTTTGGGACCACCTCCCCCATCTTCTGAGGGAGGGGAGTAGGGTTTTGTTTTGTTCCTCCTCCTTCCAACCCTTGCAGGGCGCGTTTGGGGAGGGGGCAGTTAATTTGATGATGTCGTATTTTGGGGTTCAGGTCCCCCCTGTTGCCTGTCCGGGTATGAGAGAGCCATGGGGGTGGCGGGATGCTGTCAGGTAGGAAGGAGGCGAGGGCTTGACATCAGCTGCGACACTAAGGACGGGAAAAAGCTTTTCGCCCCCTTCCCCCCAGGCCGGGAAGGGGATGCGGGGCTCGGCGGCCGGCCGGCTCCCCTCACCCCAGCAGCGCTCGGCGCAGGTGCCGCTTCCTCCTTCCCCGCCTCCAGGCTCGGAGGGGCGGTGGGAGAAGGAGGCAACTTCAGGCCGGGGCCTGGCCGGGCGTTGCAGGCCGCGCTCCGCTCGGGCGGCTCTTAGCGACAGGCCGGGGAATCGAGGGCCTATCCCGCCCGCCGCGGGGCACGGCGCGACGCCCCCGGGGCCCGCGGCCGGCCGAGCTGCGGCGCAGCTCTTCCACCGAGCCGGGGCGCCCCGCTGCGAGGTGGCAGAACCCCTCGGGGCGGCGGGGAGGAGGCTGCTAGCCCGGAAGGACTACTCCTGCCGTGCCGTCCCGGGGACGGGCAGGCCGCTGAGCATAGTGCCCATGGCAGGCTCCGGGCGGGGGTCGTCGCGTCCCAGGTGCCCCACGCCTTTGGGGGCTTTGGGGACTGCAGGGAGCGGCCCTCCCTCCTCTGCCGTCCCGCGGGCTGGGGCTGCCGGTGGTAGCGGGCAGCGCCCGTGCCTTGTCGTGTGGAGCAGTGGCCCTCGGGGGAATCACGGAGCTGCTTGGCATAAGGCCGGGGCAGCTTTGTTGAGAGTGGTCTCTCTGCTCGTACAAGGGTAGCGGCCTGCTTACCGGAGTGAAGGAGGGGCAGGCAGGGCTCGCTTTTGGCTGGCCAGCCTCGGGGGTATCGTAAATAGCGACAGGGGCTACCGAGGAAGGTGTTGGGAGCATGGGCTGTGGGAGGCTGTGTCACACTAAGGTGTCTGTCACAACTCCAGAAGAACACGGGGATTCAATAAAAAGTTATTATGCCTCTTCCGTTACCTTTAAGCAAGAGCAGGATAGAAGGAGCTTATAAACAGAGTAGAAGCTGATACACTGCGAGCTTCACACATTTATTATACCTGAAGAAACTTGAAAGCCTGAGTCCAGTGATTTTTGGAATCAACATTCATGGGGAGGACCTGAGTGTTACTGTCAGGGATTATTTTTTTACATATGTATATGCTGCTTTTTCAGACATACATCCATTTATCTCGGTAATATACATACATGTTTGTACATGCATGATACATGTATATTCATGTGGTAATATGGTAGTATACACATGTATGTATATGTATGTATCTATATATGGTAATATATATATGTACATGGATGTATATGTATATACATGTGTTAATATGGTAATTACATATATGTGTATCTGTATGTATCTGTATATGGTAATGTACATATATATGTTTGTACATGCATGGTATCTGTATATACATGTGCATTAGAAGGGAGGGCTGATCCCTCCATTCTGAAGCTCCCAGATGTTCTGGACTTGGTGTGCTGGTCCTCTGGTAGTAAGCAGAGCTATGTATCTCTACTTTAAAAGTTGCTGCAGAGAGCTCACATAGATCTGTTGTTGGTTTTTAAGTTAATTTTTTGTAATAAGTGATGGAAACTTCATTGGTGTTTTCTGTTCTTACTCAAGAGAGCCCCAGGAGACACTTTAGCTCTTGTCCTATAGCATTAATGTACATTGACAGGCTTTCTGTAGGTAGCAGCATAAAAAATAGAGGGCTAGAGGGGGTGGGGGGAGGTTAATTCTTAAAACTGTCTGAGCCAGGGTAGATGTAATGGGAGAAAGGTGGCAGACTTTGCATCAAGTGGGTATCTAAAAAAGCTTAGGTAAAAGGAAGACTCTCAAACTATGGTCAGTTTTCATTTTCCTAACTACTCATAAAGCTACAGAACATTTAAAGGGGGTATGTAGAGTTCTACCCTTCTAAAGTTCAGGTTGGGAGTGGGAAGAGAGTGCTTAAGTTACCTGTGCCAGCAGCGCACAAATCTGCAGTAATTGAGAACAGACTACCTGAAGTCAGACCTTTTACTGATGTCCTGAGAAAATGAAGAACTCTAATTTTGATGACTTTTTAATAAAGTTTTACATTACCTGTGACCATATGATCTAGAACGCCTTATGTGACACAGCACCAGCAGGCAGGTGCTTTGTTCTTGAAAGGTTTCCAGACGCTCTGTGAAGTTTCATGCCATTTTGAGCCCAGGCTTCATTAAAATTACACTCAAAGTGCTCCTCTTTTTTTAAGGTCAGACTTAATCTTGAAACTGAGAAATAGCAAAAGCAGGAAAAAACGGGAGGAGAGCTCAGATGAAAGATGAAGGGTATAAAACACCTCTAATCTGAAGTTTTCTAGAAGAGTTGCTTCAGAAGGCTTCCAAATGCAGATAAAGCCTTAGAATAGATGGCATGTGGGTCTTTCCTCCCTCAGAATAGTGTGCTGAGGTAAGGATGAGATGTTAGATGCTTCCATCTGCGCTTACAGCAGCCAAGAGAGTTAGCAGGGATACTGGAGTGTGTGAAAAGGGAGAGTGCAAGCAGACTTTTCCGTCGTTCAGCCTTAAGTAATATGTGTATTAACTTGGAGGAGTCTGCTTTAGCTAATTGACTTTTTAACAGCTTGGGCCTTGTTGGAGCTGTTGTAAGCAGGGCTGATGAAGTGCATACATACCAGCTACACTGAAGCCATTTAAATGCTACTCTGCATCCAAATTAGTTGTTCCTATCAACACTGGCTGGAATTTTTTTCCTGGGTATGCATCCCACCTTTAATTTTTTTTTTTTTTGTCTCTCCCAGAAGCAAGTCTGTAAGGCTAATGCTTACTGTTTCAGTAAACATTTCAAGCTGTTTGAGTTTGTTACAATTCCAGATTGTTTTCCTCGTAGGAATTTGGAGGGAACCTCAGGAAAGACAAGCCTCTGCAGGCATTTTGAAAGCCTGTTGGGAACTTTTTGGTATCTTCTTTAAATCCTGTATTGGAGATTAGATATTTAGCTTTTTTTTTTTTCCTAACCATGTTTTCAAGCTGAGGTCAACAAGTCTGGCAGGGAGGCCAGTCTGTAGGCTTTTAGAATTGTAGAATCAAAGAATGGTAAGGTTGGAAGGGACCTCAAAGATCAGCCAGTTCCAACCCCCTGCCATAGGCAGGGACACCTCCCACTAGTACAGGTCACTCAAGGCCTCATCCAGCCTGGCCTTGAACACCTCCGGGGGGGAGCAGCCACAACCTCCCTGGGCAACCTGTGCCAGTGTCTCACCACCCTCACTGCAAACAACTTCCTCCTAACATCCACTTTCAATCTCCCCTCTGACACTTCAAACCCATTCCCCTTGTTCTGGCATTACAAGACCTTGTCGATAGTTCCTCCCCAGCCCTCCTGTAGGTACCCTTCAGATCCTGGAAGGCTACTATAAGGTCTCCTGGAAGCCTTCTCTTCCCCAACTCTCTCAGCCTGTCCTCATAGCAGAGCTGCTGCAGCCCTCTGAGCATCTTGGTGGCCTCCTCTGGACCCACTCCAACAGTTCCATGTCCTTCCTGTGCTGGGGGCTCCAGAACTGCACGCAGTTGCTGTACCTGTATGGAGCTCAATAGTGTCACTTTAGAGATGGGAAGAAAGAAAGAGACACACTAATGTTTGGGGGCAGGGGTGCTGATAAAACCAGGCCTAAGGACAAGAGTTAAATTTGAGAAAAATGAAAGGAGCAGGTGGGTTCTTAGAATGTGAAATGTGACAGACAGAAAACAGCTATCTGTAGAAAGGCACAAGGGAAGATGAAGGCTGAACATAAACTTTTCTTATAAGTGGGCTGAAATTCATTAAAGTATCTGCTGGATGGAGTTGCAGGGTTTTACTGGACAAAATGTGTCTGCAACACTTTATATACTGGGTGGTGGTATTTTTCTGTTACCAGTTTGGGAAACACATGACTCTTGCTGCATGGAAATACACTGTGCCATGATGTGCAACTGAATTCTTCCCTCAGATATGCCAAGCATCTCCTTCTGCAATTTCACTTCTTAAAAATCAACTTTACTTAATCACGTAATAGGCCTTCTGTTTTCCAATGTCAAGGTTAGTGGATGCTTTCCCGTTTGTTTATCTGACTGTCATTTCTCATGCCTGCTATCTCTTACAAACATGAGTGTCTTTATCAGTCCCTCCCACTTTATTTTTTTTCTTCCTACTTTAAACTGTACTTTCAAGATAACTTCTGGGACGTACTGAATCTGAAGTTTACTTAATCCTTGCATATGTTCTTTTTCTTTCTGCTGCTTTTCCTCTCACCAGATACTACAAGAAATAATAGCTCTTCTATGACTGTAGAGTTGTAGGGATGCAAGAAAGTGCTGTGAGTGTGTCTGGCATCTGGTTGCCATGTACATCTCAAGAAGCATGAGCCTAAAACAGCAGCAAGATGAGTTTAGCAAAGGAAGTGGAATATTGCTTCTGAAGTAAGAGGACTTTACTCTGCTCTCATCAGACCCCATCTGGAGTCCTGTGTGCAGTTCTGGAGCCCCCAGCACAGGAAGGACATGGAACTGTTGGAGTGGGTCCAGAGGAGGCCACGAAGATGCTGAGAGGGCTGCAGCAGCTCTGCTGTGAGGACAGGCTATGAGATTTGGGGCTCTGCAGCCTGGAGAAGAGAAGGCTTCCAGGAGACCTTATAGTAGCCTTCCAGCATCTGAAGGGTGCCTACAGGAGGGCTGGGGAGGGACTATTGACAAGGTCTTGTAATGCCAGGACAAGGGGCAGTGGGTTTGAAGTGGCAGAGGGGAGATTGAAAGTGGATGTTAGGAGGAAGTTGTTCGCAGTGAGGGTGGTGAGACACTGGCACAGGTTGCCCAGGGAGGTTGTGGCTGCTCCCTCCCTGGAGGTGTTCAAGGCCAGGTTGGAGGAGGCCTTGAGTGACCTGTGCTAGTGGGAGGTGTCCCTGCCTATGGCAGGGGGTTGGAACTGGCTGAGCTTTGAGGTCCCTTCCAACCTTCCCATTCTATGACTTGTGTATCAATATGCTTTAAAGAGGAACAGTCTTGACCTTAGTCTCTTTGACTTAAGCAGAGTTTTGTGTGAGGCAGGATCTTTAGGTCTAGTTGCTACATGATGTCTGAGAAATTGAAATGTGATACCAGGAGCAGCATCTATGATTTCAGGGCATAGGAGCTGAATTTAAAGTTAATTAAGAGACTTTACTTGGGGGTGGGGGGGAAGTCATGTGGTTTGTTAGGGACAAATGCAAAGTACAGCACGTGAATAAAACTGATCAATTCTACAGATCCACTGTGGAGACCAGACCATAGTTGTGTAGGAGAGGATTGCAATGTGCTAGCAGTAGATCTCAACATGAATACCATGAGACATGATGAAACATGAGGTGATTCTGCTTTATTTCATGCTGTTGGGGCCTTGAATGGAGTGCAGTGTTCAGTTTTGGCCACTGTGCTTTGAGAAAGACATGGCTGAACTAGCACAAGCTCAAAGAGGGTGTGAGGAATGCCTACAGATCTAGAAAGGGGAAAGACTGGAAGGAATAGGTCCATTTAGTCTATAGAACGAAAAACTGAGTAGAGGTGTGAGTTTTAAATTGTCTAAAATGTTTCTAATTGCTTTTCTTTGTCCACTGGGTATAGATCAAGAAATGGTCTGAAATTGTAGGAAGAAAGATTTTGGGATGCTGTTTGATCTTATACTTCTTTTTCATCCTGTAGTTCATTCACTTATTTTACTTCTTCATTGTTTGCAATGTGGCTCTTTTAAAGCTTGAAATCATAAACTGGTATGATGGAAGCATCTGAACAGGGGGAAGGAGTAGGAAGGGAGAGATTGCTTGTTTGACAGTTGATGCTCTGTCAGGCCAGCTTCTTTAAGCTACCCACCCTGTCTGCATCACCACTGAACTCTAAGGAAGGCAAAATAGGAGGAGCACATGGCAAAGGGGAGTGGGATTATAGGTAACGTCAGACTGCACCCTGGGCTAGATGTTAGGCTAATCTTCCTAAAGGCAAGGATAATGAAGCACTGAAATAGGCTGCCCAGGGAGACTGTGAAGTGTACCTCGGTGGTTCTTTGAGAACAAACTGGACAGATACCCACTGGGAGTAATTCTGACACAGCCTGGCCCTTTGCCCATGGCTGGGGTCAGCTCAGTGATCAACTTACTGCAGTACTGCCTGGTTCCTCTTCCTGTGATTAATGCAGCTTCTTGAGTAGATACAAGCAATAAGATTAATCTTTTACATTATGATTTGTAAGTGTTGCCCAATGCCATGTGGGTTCTTCAGTGACTGAACCCTCCTATGTGGGAGTCAAAGGAGGGTAGCATTCATGAGCTTTGTCTGCCCACAAAGTTAATGCACTTTAAAACTGCAGTTTTTAAGTCCTGAGTGGTGTGATTTTGAAGTGCTTCTGTGAGCACACAAGGGCTCAAGTGTGCTTCAGGAGCTATGTAAATACTGTTTAGAATAGATTTGCTTTTTGTCAGGACTATGCTTTGCCCCTCTTCAGATCATTTTAGGACTAAGAGGAAGAGTCCTGGACTACAGGTTACTGTTACTGGGTGGCAGACTCTTCTTCCAAATTGTGTGTGAATTTACTGAGTACCTATTTTAGAAGGTAATTGGATCAGGAAACTTCTGGAGAACAGTTAGTCCAAAATGAGGGCAAAACTTGATGCTTTGATTTAGGGACTGTGGAGGCAGGGAACTGTTTGTGCTGAAATACATGCCATGATGCCATGCTGAGTCATCTGGGACCTCTCAAGTTATCTAGAATAGACATATTCAAGCTATAGTGTTTGTGCTGCTTCAAAAACAAAGCAAGACTACTGTTCTTCTCTACACAAATACATCTTTGGTCTGACTTCTCTTCCCATCTCCCTTTGATCTGGATGTAAAAGCAGGTTTGACCCATAATGAACACTGAAGGACTTGACTGATTGAATCTTTTAAAATGTGATTCCTTTCAGAAAAGTAACTGTAGAATGGCATTGTATGGTTCTTAGCTGGGTCACACAAACTTTCACTTTTCAAATTGTTAGCCATGCAGTCCTAAAAGGAATTATTGGCCAAATAAGATGTAAATTCAAGCTCTTCCCACTTTCTAGCTGTTGAATTTATTACTTCTGACACTGTGAAGAATTACAAATTCAGTACTTCATGTGCAGCTTCAACTTCTAGAAAACACATGTGAAGCTTTGGTGGCTAAGGTATTTTCATGAGGCCATATCTCCAAGCTTCCCAGATGTGTTGGATGAGACCTTGAGTGGCAGCAGGGCAAGGGAGGGGATTCTGCCCCTTTGCTCTGCTCTCCTCAGACCCCGTCTGGACTCCTGTGTACAGTTCTGGAGCCCCCAGCACAGGAAGGACATGGAAGTGTTGGAGCCAGTCCAGAGGAGGCCACCAAGATGCTGAGAGGGCTGCAGCAGCTCTGTTGTGAGGACAGGCTGAGAGAGTTGGGGCTCTGCAGCCTGGAGAAGAGAAGGCTTCCAGGAGACCCTAGAGTAGCCTTCCAGGATCTGAAGGGGGCCTACAGGAAGGCTGGGGAGGGACTATTGACAAGGTCTTGCAATGCCAGGACAAGGGGCAATGGGTTTGAAGTGTCAGAGGGGAGATTGAAACTGGATGTTAGGAGGAAGTTGTTTGCAGTGAGGGTGGTGAGACACTGGCACAGGTTGCCCAGGGAGGTTGTGGCTGCTCCCTCCCTGGAGGTGTCCAAGGCCAGGTTGGATGAGGCCTTGAGTGACCTGTACTAGTGGGAGGTGTCCCTGCCTATGGCAGGGGGTTGGAACTGGCTGATCCTTGAGGTCCCTTCCAACCTTCCCATTCTATGTAGCAGATCTGTTGCTTTTGGTATATGCTCCATGTGATGTCAAGAACACAGCCTTGCCATACACAGCTCTTTGGGGGTGCATAGTGGAGTGATCACAACTCTGTGCAGTGGGTCCAGTGCTTTTTGAAAAGTGTTCAGCAGCTTCTGCTTCACAGGTCACAGAACTGGGGGGTATGCACAACAGATCCACCAAAAGCATCTGAATTAATCTGCTTTCACTGATCAGCTGCACAGAATGAATGCTGGAGTTCTGGAGTTTCATGTAGTTCTCAGAGCTGTTGCTCAAGTTACATAAANCCAACCTAAACCATGCTATGATTTGTAACATAGGTTACATGCATTTTGTCTCATGAATCATGATTCCTTTCTGTGGAGCTTAAAAGCTCTCTATATTCCCATTTTCTTTGCTCTCCTTATATACCTGTCCATACAGGCACACCATTTCTCCTTTCTTCCCTCTTACTCTGAGAATGATGTTTGGGTAGTGGAGGTTGTACTTGCTGGTTAGCACCTCTCCTGGTTTCAGTCACACAAGACTTACCTTTTTGGGGAGCATATTTGCCTGTGACTTAGCACTCCTTATTCTCCTGTGTGAAGATGTACAGCCTGGTAAAATGTCTTTCTGCCTCAAATCCTCCTCCATGACTGGACATGTTGGTGAGGCTTTTTCTTTCTGGTAGAACTAGCTCTATGGTGGAAGTACTTCTGGAATAGCTGAATAACTGAGGTCATTTACTTGGAACTGTAGAAATCAGGGCTGTCCTGTATGACACCTTTGTCTCTAAATTGAGATGTGGATTTGATGGATGGACTTGCTCAGTGGATAAGAAATTGACTGGGTGGTTGCATTCAAACAGCTTAATGTCCAAGTGGAGACCAGCAACGAGTGATGTTCTGTAAGGCTTGGTTTGGGACAGGTGCTGTGTGACATCCTTGTCAGTGACTTGGGCAGTGGGATTAAGTGCACTCTCAGCAGGTTTATTGATGCAAAGCTGTATGGTGCAGTCTACAGTCTGAAGGGAGAAGTTGTCATCCTTAGGTACCTTGAGAGGCTTGGGCAGTGGAACTGTGCAAACCTGATGAAGTTCTGCAAGGCCGAGTGCAAGGTCCTGCACTCCTCTATGAAGAAAGGCTAAGAGAGTTGGAATTGCTCAGCCTAGAGGATGGAAGACTCCAGGGAGACCTTACAGAAGCTTTTTAGTATTTAAAGGGGGCCTACAGGAAGATGGGGAGGGACTCTTTATCAGGGAGTGCAATGATAGAGGTAATACTATTAAACTGAAAGGGGGTAGACAAAGACACAAGGAAGAAATTACTTATTATGAGGGTGATGACCTATGAATGAGTTGCTTAGAGAGGTTGTGGATGCCCCATCTTTTGATGTGTTCAAGCCCAGACTGGATGGGTCTTTAAGCAACTTCACTTAGAGGAAGGTGTCCCTGCCCATGGCAAGGGGGTTGGAACTAAACTATTTCAATTCTTCCAACCCAAACCATTTTATGATTCTATGAATTTGAGTTAGAAGGGAATTTCCAACCCAGTTAACATAATTTTGTTAAACTTTTCTGTTTTCAGTGCCATGTGAGAGGAATAAAACTGAGGCATGAAACAGGGTTGTAGAAGTTGTCAAAGACAAGTACATGCAAGACAATACATGGATGGAAAAAAGGCAGAATTGTGTGAGTGTGGGGAGCACTTTAATTTCCTGAACTGTGGAATATGCCACCACAAAGGCAAACAGAGTTCTCAGACTGCTTGTAGTGTTGGATGCTCAATAGTGAGGGTCTCTGTACCAAAGTCTCTTGAGACTGAGGTGTCTGTGAAGAGAGAAACATTGGGATTCACTAGGAGGAGTAGTTTCAAAGCTGGAGAGAGGGGAAAGGTACAGGAGCTTGTAAAAAAGAAGGTAGTGGAGACTTCTAGCACAGTCAAAGACTTTTCTGCACAGGTTGCAATTTATCCTGCTCCTGCTGTACTCTGTGTGCTGCAAACCACAGTGATATTTGTTGTCTTTGGATGTTTTCAGTATGTTAGTGTCTGAACTAGGTGGGTAGTGAATATGAATGAGTTGGCTGTTCAAGTGAGACAGATGATGGCTGTGCTATCAGATGGAAGGAGGCTATGTAGACTTACTGCAGTGGTTTTGCAAATCACTTCACTATGGTAACAGTTAACAACAGTATGTTGGTAGTTTTGCCCTGAAATGTCTTTTACAGAAGTCTTGAAAGACAATGAATGTAGACTGGTAAAACTAATTTTGGCATTCAGCACCCTTAAATGTTGCTTAAATTGTTTGCCAGGTGGCCATAACATTAATACCTGACTGCTGGCAGCTCTGGAAAGGAACCACTTTAAGTGTGACAATCACTTCTTGGTTTTAGTGTGTTTCAGCAGTCATGTGTTTATGTCTCTGCTTATTAGTTTGTCTGAAATTGCTAGGACACAAACACAACTCTCTGGTTTCTAGACAAAGGGATTTAAGCTCCCACTGGTTTAGTTAACCATTGCTCTGAGGTTTTTCTGGACTCTTTTTGTCTCTTATTCCCAGTAGTTATCAAATGCACCTCAAACCTTTCCATGGTTTATTCTTGTTTGCTGTGTAAAGCACAAAATCAGGAGGAGGAATATACATGGAGCCTAGGTAAGCATAACGTGCAGCTGTACTGGAGACTTAAAGGCTTGAGACACTGCTAACTTAAAGGGTGTTTGACATAACTCACTACCAAGGGAGAACTTCCTAATAGCATTCTGTAATGTGAGAAGTTTTAAGAAATCTGACTAGCAGCAGTCATGAATTCTGTTCATGCATTTACCTCTTCCTGAAGTAGACTGCAGACCAGTTCATGTCAGTTTCCTTTTATCTCTGTTTTATGCCTTTTTACTTCTGCATAGTAACTTGGAAGGTGCTAAGCTTATGCTTTTTATTTTGTGAAGAAGCTGTAATATGTTCTAACTGGAATTGGCATGCTTCTAGTGGCACTTTTGACTTGTGATGTCATTCCCTTTTAATTTATTACTGAAGACAAATACCAAAAGTCTTGAGTCTGACTCGAAGAAGCTTTATTTAGATTTTTGCAGGCATCCAAAATTAATGTCCAATACAATAGTATCTTGATAATTTTTTTTCCTCTTCCTAATAAGTTTAATGCAATTGAAGCATGAAGAGAGTAAANAGCATCTTGGTGGCCCTCCTCTGCCTGTTTACAAGACAGAGAAGGAGGTGCTTGTATATTTGTGCACAGAGCTCTGAAGAGAGGAAAGCACCTAGGCAGCAACTGGAAGTAGTACAGCAATCTGTAAAGCTAAAGTAGAACTTTTTTGTCATGGTTATTTTCTAAGTCAGGAGTTCACCTCAGAGTCGTCTGTCTTAACCTTTACAGATCTAGAAGCATAACATAGCTGTGCATGCCAAAGACTTCTAAATGTTTTGGTAGATGTTTTTCTGGCCACATGTCAGTTCTGTAGCAGGTCTGTGCCAGGGAGGCTTTGCAAAGGCTGCTAGAGGAGATGCAGTTGTCAGTGAAGAGGGCAGGGAAAGTTCCCGGTTTATGAATAATGTAAGCGGTGGTGGCAGCAAGGAGTTGGTGTAGAAGCCTTTTACCAACATGCATGTGTTAGTTTGGCATGTAATTCATCCACAGCTTGCCACAGATTTTTACATACCAGTAAAATTCTGAGTCTCTGGGTTGCTGCACGTTGTCACTGTGTGTTGGCAGAGTGGCAGCTGTTGAATCCAGACTTCTCCTGATGATTCCCCTGTTTCATTACTCTTAACTGAATACCTGACTGCATGGCATTTTAATGGAAAAGCCTGTCTAGATAGCTGAACTCTTGTGAGGTATAAATTTTGTCATGCTCATTAGGGTTTCAGCAAAGCTTTTTTATGTATGACTGGGGAGTTAAATAACTTGCCTGTCATGGATTTACAGGTGGCTCAGCAATAATGCACATTGGTTTTCTTCACTGCAGGAGGGGATGACCGCCGGGTCTTACTTTGGCACATGGAAGAAGCCATCCACTCAAGAGTCAAACCAGTTCAGCTGAAGGGGGAGCATCACTCTAACATCTTCTGCCTAGCTTTCAACAGTGGCAATACCAAAGTGTTCTCTGGAGGTAAGGAAGCAAGAGCACCCTGATTTCACAGGAGTTGTAAGTTGTACTTCGGAGTAGAAGCCATGAGCAAGATCCTGCCACACAGGAAAGGTCTTTTCCACAGTCCTCATAAGAATGTGAAATCAGCAGCTGAATGTTCTTTGGGAGCAGGGAATGCTCCTTTTCCCAAACCCTGGTGTAAATGCATCTTGTCACAAGCTATGATGAGGCTCCTGGGTCCGGTCTGCCTCTCTGTGCTATAGACTGTGGAACGTGGTCTTTGTTACTCTAACCTGTTAGCTCTGCCTGTCTGGCACTCAAGCCTGATGCCTGTGAATCTCTGCTCTTCCTCGCTGATTTTAGTACACCCTTCCATGGCTAATGAAGGGCTAATGCCATCTATTGGTGGATCACTTTTTCTCAGACCTCATTTCAGTCCTCACTAGATCAGTGCCTTTAAACTGCTGGCACATCGGCTTCTGATTTGCCTTGAGAGTCTTCATCTTTTTCAATATAAACCCACTTTGTAACAGAGAGCTTAATTCAGTCTCAAAACTAATGTAAGGAGAGTGAGTGCATACTTATTCTGAGGTAGTAATTCCTAGAATGTAGGTTCATTTCACCACTTGATTTTTTTAAAGTGTGGAAGTAGAGAAGGAGACTGATTTGAGAAGGAAAAGGCACAAGTCTGTCAGAATGCAGCCAGTGTCATTTGCTGCTGTACTTAATTGTCAGAATGCAGCCAGTGTCATTTGCTGCTGTACTTAATTGTCAGAATGCAGCCAGTGTCATTTGCTGCTGTACTTAATTGTCAGAATGCAGCCAGTGTCATTTGCTGCTGTACTTAATTGTCAGAATGCAGCCAGCGTCATTTGCTGCTGTACTTAATTTTCTTTATCTGACATGATAATAGACTGGACATGAATTTGTATCTTTCATCAGTATAGTATATCTATTAATATAACAGCTAGACTTATTTTAGGATATTATTAGACTACTTGGTCTCAGCCCTTCACTATCTTTTTGAACCAACATTTGTGAACTGCAAATGAATGCTCTAAATTGATTCTTAGTGAATGTTAGTGGTGGAAGCTTCCCCTTCTGCAGTGCTGTGTCAAAACTAGAATGTCTCTTCTGAAAAGAAGGCACAACAAAGCTTAAGATAACATTTTAAGGATGAAATGATTCAGACCTAGTTTGGCACTTTCTCTGCCTATAATGTCCAATAGCGATGCTCATCTTCTGATTCTGTCTTACAACAAATGTATCTGCATGAGTGATTCCAATGAAATTTTGGGCTGGAATCTGCTTTACTTCAGTTTGAATTGAGCCAAGTGGAACCCTACAATGGATGTTCAAATCTTGCTGGACCAGCTGTAGTAGTATTTTTCCCTCTGCTTGTCGAGTCCTGCCATTTTCAGAGGCTATTGCATTTAACACCTGCAGTTAAAGATTTACATCATTGATGGTGATGGATTTTTGCTGAGATGCCAGGTTAACTAAGCTGTGACAGCTGATGCACACACAAACTGGCCACTCTCATCTCTTTTTCCTCCTCCAGTTCACATAAACAGTGTGCCTTTGCCAGAAATTATTTCCATTGGAGGAGTCAGGAACTCTTTCAGCTGCTCCACCAAGATTCACAGAGCTTATCTGCAAGGGCTGTGAGTCTGACTCTTGGATCCCTTGAAAAGAGTCATTTTGCTGCATGGCCTACATGTACCATCTGTTTTATCTCTGTTGGTAAAATGGGGCTAACTATATTTATTTGCTCAACAGTGTTCTGGAAGATTCTTAAAAGGCCTGAAAGAACTGTGGGTCATAAAACCTATTGGTTGTCATCCTTCATCCCCAGTGATGAAGTTGGAATTGTATTCAAGTCATGGAAGTTGAAATGGTTAAAAATCCCTTAAAAATAGGGTATGGAACCTAGTGCACAGAGCTCAGTTCATTCTGTAAATAAAGCTGCTAATGACTAATGGTTTAGGATTTGATGACCTTTCCCTAAAGCAGCTCTTGATAGCAGAGAAGAAAGGATTTTCCACTTCCATACAAGCTGGGCTGCATCCAAGTAATTTCAAAGCTCTTTGCTTTGAAGGAGTGCATGTGTAGCATGCAGCACATGTAGCCATGAGAAAAATGGAAGGCAGGAACTGAGTGACAGTATTTTGCATGCAGTCTGTGGAGAGAAGAAAACTTTCTCAAGATACCAATGAAGTTCCCATTCCTGAAGAATGCTGTTACCTTTCTCTGTCCACATACACTGAGAGTACAGCAGGATATACAAGAGATCCCCTTTTTGTAAACTCAATTAAGTATTTACAGGNGGTTGGATGAGTCCTTGAGTGACCTGTACTAGTGGGAGGTGTCCCTGCCTATGGCAGGGGGTTGGAACTGGCTGAGCTTTGAGGTCTCTTTCATCCTTACCATTCTATGATTCTATGTGATGGAAGGAAAGATTGATCCTATGATGACCAGAGGCCATCTAGAAAGATTACTGTGTTAATTCTGAATGGAGAATGAGAAACAGGAGCATCTGCTGGAAGAAATATTGATGCTGGAGAAACTAGACTGTTTTTCACTGTTTTTCAAAGATCACATTGGGTGATTCTGTGTTCCACAACCTCCCTGGGCAACCTGTGCCAGTGTCTCACCACCCTTACTGGAAACAACTTCCTTCTGTAGNTTTACAGGGTTTTGGTGGTTTTCTTTTTTTTTTTTTTCCTTTAATGTTGGAACTGAATTTGTGTCAATAGTGGCCTGATATGACAGATACAGAGTTCAGGCCAGCTTAACTGNATGTTTTCAAGGCCAGGTTGGATGAGTCCTTGAGTGACCTGTACTAGTGGGAGGTGTCCCTGCCTATGGCAGGGGGTTGGAACTGGCTGAGCTTTGAGGTCTCTTTCATCCTTACCATTCTATGATTCTATGTGATGGAAGGAAAGATTGATCCTATGATGACCAGAGGCCATCTAGAAAGATTACTGTGTTAATTCTGAATGGAGAATGAGAAACAGGAGCATCTGCTGGAAGAAATATTGATGCTGGAGAAACTAGACTGTTTTTCACTGTTTTTCAAAGATCACATTGGGTGATTCTGTGTTCCACAACCTCCCTGGGCAACCTGTGCCAGTGTCTCACCACCCTTACTGGAAACAACTTCCTTCTGTAGTCCTGAGCATCTTCGTGGCCTCCTCTGGACCTGGTCCAACAGTTCCATGTCTTTCCTGTGCTGGGGGCTCCAGAACTGTACACAGGACTGCAGGTGGGGTCTGGGGAGAGCAGAGCAAAGGAGCAGAATCCCCTCCCTCTCCCTGCTGCCTACACTTCTTCACAACTTGATATCTCAACTTGATGCCATAACTCCAAAGACATAACTGAGCCTAAAAACAAGTTTGTGGAGTTTCTTGTTGGTTGTCTTTTTTTTGTTTCTTCTGGATTAAATGTAAATGTGTCTCCTCTAAATATTTCTAAAGAGGAGGTGCCAGATGAAATATTCAGTGCAAAGAGTCAAAAAATCCTGTGTTGATAGAGCGTGAAAAACCCGGCGGGAGACAGTCGAATTGCTTTGTAGCTGTGACCCTTTCAGTCTGCATGCATGAGGTTAGTTTTTATTGTGTTCAGTGGGTGTGATCAAAGAGAAGTGACATGATTGTCTGGTTGCTTGTTTTGTTTTTCATTAATACAAAAGAAATTACACTAGCTGTCAGGTTCCTGCCTTCTCAGTGGCTGCAAAACTCTTGACAGTGTGAATGAGCGGCATTTGAGCTGGGAGCCCAGTGCAGGTTGCTGATAACATCTCTTTTCACCTTCTCTTATCTATTTATGGAGCATTTGCTAAGCAGGAAGCAAGGTGCATTCACCTGAGAGTTAAAAGTATTCTGCTGCTTCACATGATACTCTTGGTTTTACTGCAAATGTCCCAGACTTCAAGCTCAAAGTGAACAAAGAATGATCAGTAACACAGTTAAGTAGAATTATTTGTTCAGCAGTAGCAGGTGGAAT
This sequence comes from Ramphastos sulfuratus, assembly GCA_013399055.1. Taxonomy (NCBI): domain Eukaryota; kingdom Metazoa; phylum Chordata; class Aves; order Piciformes; family Ramphastidae; genus Ramphastos; species Ramphastos sulfuratus. The sequence goes on along the minus strand of WBNM01017711.1, from coordinate 34,667 downwards.
GGATTGGTGCATTTGATCATGACTTGGAAATGTCACATGGAGCCTTTCACATAACTGAGCAGGGGAGCTGAGCACTTGGCAGCTGAACTGGACTTCTGTCTGCTTCAGTTCTGTTTTTGAAATAGAAATGTTTTTTTTACATCACATTTTTTGTTTTGTTTTTTAAAACCCTTTTAACTGCAGTGCTTTTTAACCACTGGAACATGGTGTTAAGTGTTTACATCTCTCTTTTACAGGTAATGATGAGCAAGTCATACTCCATGATGTTGAAAGGTAACTACACAGTTTGTTCCCTTTGCTTCAAGAGCTGCTTTAATGTCGACTCACTGGAGGCAATTTTTGTTTTAAATTAGTGGTTTGGGTGAAGAGCACAGGTTGGATTTTTTTAAACCTAAAGAGCACAGGTTGATTTTTTTTAATCCTGAAACATGGATTTTATTTATTTAAATGTATATCTGGAATGAAGTATTCCCCATTGTCCAATTGAGATAGAATTAATTTTTTTAAGCACTTGGGCTCTCGGGTAAGACAGAATGGTTACTAAATACATAGGCAGCATAGCAGGTTCTGAGTGGGTTCAGAGACAGACTATTCTGGCACATAAAGAAGTATTATGCCCCATGCAGACTTTTTTGTTTGCTTTTCAAAGCACTCACCTGACATGTATTTAAGTTAGCTGGAACCTGGCCCACCTAATTGCCTTTTAAAACTTTGGGAGCAGCTTCTTGCTTCTCCATGCTTATGTGAGGCATATTTATTTTGATACAAAAGCAGTTGGGAATTAGGCTTTGTTGTGCTGCACCAAGATCAGGCTGTTAGTAAAAATATAATTAATACAGTAGTGGTAATTAATATGTTAGATTGGAGTTCTCTAGATATGTCTTTGGAGCTTACTGCTTTTGAAGTAGAAAAACTATGGAGTTAAAAGTTTGGTCTGCATGAATAACTTCTGCATATTTAAGCAGTGGCCATTTAAGTAACACGAACTTGAGAAAATACAAGTATAAATTAAATCAGGAAGAGAAGATATGTAAGAACAGAAAAATAGGACACCTCAAATCCCTTTGAGTTCCCTGAATCCTGGTTAACATAATTTGGGCCTATTCCTTACTAGGTTTGTCCAAAGCCTTTTGTATTGAGTTGATCAGTGTAGGTCTGCCTTCCATCATAGCTTTAATCTACTTCTTGTCTAGGTTTTACATGAGAGATGGGCAAAAGTAACTTTTCCTCACTCTCTTTGTGCTTTCTCAGGAATGTTAGGTTGTTTGGTGTCTGTTTCTTTCATTTGGTTTGGTTTGAAGGACCAGGATGGGAAGGAGCATTGAGTGTGTAGGTTTGCAGGACCTTTTTTTGTTTGGTTTGAGGGGTGTTTGGCATTGGAAGGATTTTTCTTTGGTTAGATGTTTGGGTGTTTTGGTTGGTTTGCTTAGGGTTGGTGGGTTTTGGTTTTGTTGGAGATTTTTTTTTTGCTTGTTTGTTTATTGTTTGGGTTTTTTTATGTGGAAACTTCAAGATTTTATTCTGGTGTTTATTGTGTTCTGACTTTTTAAGCTTCTACAAGATCTTTGTCCTTGCCAGTTTTCTGCATACCACATTTTTTTCCTACTATGTCTTGCTTAGATGTCTTAACAAGTCTTTTTGGTATGTATTTTTAATGTGTTTTTGCTATCAGGGTTCTTTTTTCATGTGTGCCAAGTCCAGCTGTAACGCATGCAGAATTTGTTACTTTAAGGCTATTTGTGTCATCTTCTGAAAGAACCCTCACTGGTCTTGACACACTGAATTTTGATTGATTTCTAGAGAAAGTTGCTCTGTCTTCTTGAATCATAACACTTAGGCTATCAACTGCTTTTTCATACTTCTAAATGGCTTCTTTGGTTCCTGCTTTTTGGCCTTTCTGCTAACGGTCCGGGAGGCAGAATTAGTAGATGTCAGTAAGAACATCAAGTGCCAAGTGAGCAAAACACTGATTTTGCATGAAATCTCTCTGGTGGAGTTCCCATGAGGTGTAGGGATTGTATACAAAGTGTATTCCCTAAAGAAATAAAAGTTTTGCCAAAGAAATCAAACAAACCTAGAGGCTCATGGGTTAGTATTTTAGCTATGGGCCTCTCTGTGACACTAATTCCTCCTTTCTGAATGACAACAGAATTTGGGACAAAGAGCAGAGAAGATGCTGTGCTTTTTTATTTATTTTTTTAAATCATAGCTGTGGAATGGCTGAAATTTAGGTATTTGGGAGAGATTCTCTTTTTTTTTTTTTTTTCTGCTTTTTCTACATGGGAAAAATATTTATTTGGTCTATCCTGGGGAATTGAAAAACTTAACAGAAAAGCCACCTAGAAGGTTGCTCTTCTATGAGCTTCAGCTGAACTTTTGAACAGTACATAAACTTGTATTGAAGAATGAACTTCTCTCTTGTACTCCTTTTTACGTTAAGTAGTAAAAATTCAGTCCACAGGTCTGAAGTTCTCTTTCCCTTTACCTGCTCCCAAGCTTAATCTAATACCACCTGACTTCCATAGTATCTTAACAGTGTCTCAAGTGTGCAGATTTCAGTCTGAGGGGTTTGTTGAGCTCATAGCATGACCTCTGGGGTCACTCTGTATGGGCTTTTTGTTTTTTACTCTAATTAAACATAAGGGCCTTCTTATGAAGTTACATAAATCTTGTCACTAAGCATTGCTAGGTAGACAAAGCTATAAACATTGCTAGGTAGATAAAGCTATAAATACTTTGCCTTTTTAAATCAACAGCAGGAGAAGGAAGAGTTATAACATTGTGTGTCTCTTTTGCAGCACTGAGACCTTGGATGTGTTTGCCCATGAAGATGCAGTGTATGGCCTGTCAGTGAGCCCAGTAAATGACAACATCTTTGCCAGTTCATCGGATGATGGCAGAGTGCTTATTTGGGACATCCGAGAGTCTTCCCATGGAGGTGAGATCTCTAGAAGGAAAAGGTCATTGGTTTAGGAAGAACTTAGGCAAGGCAGAGAAGGGAAAATTATGTTTATCTGTCACAATTTAGACAGGAAGTATTGGCAAAGAGTGAAAGTGATGCATAATTGTTGTGGCTGATAATAGGCAAATTCCTTTAGTGCCTTCTCCTGAACTCTACATAGAATGGTAAGGTTGGAAGGGACCTCAAAGATCATCTAGTTCCAAGCCCCTACCATAGGCAGGGACACCTCCCACTAGTACAGGTCACTCAAGGCCTCCTCCAACCTGGCCTTGAACACCTCCAGGGAGGTTGTGGAGCACAGAAGTCCTCCAGGGAGGTTGTGGAGCACAGAATCACAGAATGTGATCTTTGATCATGTTGGGTGATTCTGTGCTCCACAACCTCCCTGGGCAACCTGTGCCAGTGTCTCACCACCCTCACTGCAAACAACTTCCTCCTAACATCCACTTTCAATCTCCCCTCTGCCACTTCAAACCCATTGCCCCTTGTCCTGGCATTCCCAGACCTTGTCAATAGTCCCTCCTCAGCCTTCCTGGAGCCCCCAGTCAGATCCTGGAAGGCTACTCCAAGGTCTCCTGGAAGCCTTCTCTTCTGCAGGCTGCAGAGCCCCAACTCTCTCAGCCTGTCCTCAGGGCAGAGCTGCTGCAGCCCTCTCAGCATCTTGGTGGCCTCCTCTGGACTGGCTCCAACACTTCCCATGTCATATATATCAGAGAAGAAAACTGTGGTGCTAGGCTATCTTAATAATAGTGTGAAGTAAAACACCAATAATTAGTGACAAATTAGAAGTTTATTTTAAAAGCCAACTTTTTTTTATCTGGCAATCTGATGTTGCTTGTCTCTCCACTGGGCTAATGCAGACCATTGCTTCTCAGTGGGGGCTGCTGTTTTCCTAACACAGCCTTTCATGCCCCAGCAGGAATCTGATTTGATGATGCAAATGTACAATGTCAGTTTTGGTGTTAAACCTTATTTGGAGCTGCCAGCAGACCAGCAGCAATCTCTGAAGCCTTTGGTCAGGCTGGTAGAAGTTGCCTACTGTAGAAGTTTGCTACTGTTCTTCCTGTTACTTCTGCCTCTTGTGACAGTTAGTGGCACCAGGGAGCTTCAGCTGTGGTCAGAGGCCTTTGTTTTGATCACCAGTAAATGAATGCTAAAAAAGAAGGAGGTCCCTATGTCCAAAAGCTTGTCATAGGGCATAAGAGAAGGATACAGATGGGGCAGTGAAGTAAACATTAATTCTGAGTCAGTTGCTTGGTGGGTAAATAGTTTCAGAAGATGCTGAGAGTAGTAGCAGGGTTGTCTCATTAACTATTTATTTGTTTTCATGAGGAATATGAGGAAAGACCATGAAGTGCTTGTGGGGCTAAAGATGCCTGCACACAGTGCCTCAAATAAAGGGCAGTAAGAGTCTCCCAAGCATGTGAGCAGCACAGTGGTTGCATCAAAGGAAATGGTGAATGGAAAAGTCTGGCATAATCCCTGGCTCTGAATAGGCATTCACCCTGGCTTCTTATTTGAGTGAAAGAGTGGCAGCATCCCACAAAAGATAGACACAACAAAGAGAATTAGGCTGTGCCTGAGCCCTACAGCTAGCAGAAAGATGCAGAGAAGGATGGCAGTCAAGGCTTTTCCCCACTTTTGCAAAGACAGCATTTTAATGGAATGAGTAGGGCAGGGTTGCAGGCCAAGCACAGTCTTGTTGTGCTAATGGCTATGGGAGGGAGAGGCTCTGGATGAACACGTTTTTAACTGTGTGTGAACAGCAAAAGGCAACTCTTAATGTTTCTTATACAGGAGGAACATCCTTGTCTACTTGAACAGCTCTTTGTACTGTGTGTAAGAGGTGGCAGGCCTCTTCCCCAGGGCTGGCAGCTTGCTTTGAGCTGCACTCTGTACAAACAATCCCAAGCACAACTCCAAGCTGGGTGGGGAATGGCTGAGAGCAGCCCTGAGGAACAGGCCCTGGGGGTCTGGGGTGATGAAAAGCTCAAGATGAGGCTGCAGTGTGAGTGCAGCCCAGACAGCAACTGTGTGCTGGGCTGCAGCAAGAGCAGTGTGGGCAGCAGGGCAAGGGAGGGGATTGTGCCCCTTTGCTCTGCTCTCCTCAGACCCCACCTGCAGTCCTGTGTGCAGCTCTGGAGCCCCCAGCACAGGAAGGACATGGAAGTGTGGGAGCCAGTGCAGAGGAGGCCACCAAGACGCTGAGAGGGCTGCAGCAGCTCTGCTGTGAGGACAGGCTGAGAGAGTTGGGGCTGTGCAGCCTGCAGAAGAGAAGGCTTCCAGGAGAGCTTGGAGTGGCCTTGCAGGATCTGAAGGGGGCTCCAGGAAGGCTGGGGAGGGACTATTGACAAGGGCTTGGAATGCCAGGACAAGGGGAATGGGTTTGAAGGTGCAGAGGGGAGATTGAAAGTGGATGTTAGGAGGAAGTTGTTTGCAGTGAGGGTGGTGAGACACTGGCACAGGTTGCCCAGGGAGGTTGTGGCTGCTCCCTCCCTGGAGGTGTTGAAGGCCAGGTTGGATGAGGCCTTGAGTGACCTGTACTAGTGGGAGGTGTCCCTGCCTATGGCAGGGGGGTGGAACTGGATGATCCTTGAGGTCCCTTTCATCCTTACCATTCTATGATTTCATTTCTTTCTGACATTATTCACCCATGTAAGCAATTGCTGCTACACTTAGAGTTTGGATGATCATCAGTGGCTGTGGAAGCTTCTAGACATACATCACTAGGAAGCTTTAGAAGCCCTCCCCTGTGCAGACCTTATCAGATGACCATTGCAAACCTTCAAGTACTTGATCTTTGAGTGGCTAGTTTTACACTCTGCTAACCTTCCATAAGCAAAACAGTGTTTTGAAATCCAGTACCTGTCCTTTTCCATATTTAGACAAAGCTCAGGTATATGTGGGTGGCTTTTAAAAGCTCAGGTTTTATATGGCTTTGCATGTGCCAGCTTGAGAAATGGTTTCAGCATGTCTCTGTATCTCCAGATCTTGTAATGCTCTTTCCATATTAAGCTGCCAGATTCATTGCATCAAGCTGCTGTATGCATTGTTTGTTCTGACCTCTGAAATATCCTTTATTCTTCCAACAGAGCCCTTCTGCTTGGCACACTACCCATCAGCCTTTCACAGTGTGATGTTTAATCCAGTGGAACCCAGATTACTGGCTACTGCCAACTCTAAGGAAGGTGTGGGACTCTGGGACATTCGTAAACCTCAAAGGTATAATCTGGCTGTGCTTCACTTAACACTCTGCTGTTTCTTTCCCCTGAGAGGTGATGGCATTTCACTTCAAGGCCAGGTTGGACAAGGCCTTCAGTAACCTGTACTAGTGGGAGGTGTCCCTGCCTATGGCAGGGGGTTGGAACTAGATGATCCTTCAGGTCCCTTCCAACCTTACCATTCTATGATTATTTTGTGTTTTCAAGTCAGGGAGATTGTGGTCAAGGTAGCTNTGTGGAGCACAGAATCACCCAATGTGATCTTGATCACGTTGGGTGATTCTGTGCTCCACAACCTCCCTGGAGGACTTCTGTGCTCCACAACCTCCCTGGAGGTGTTCAAGGCCAGGTTGGATGAGGCCTTGAGTGACCTGTTCTAGTGGGAGGTGTCCCTGCCTATGGCAAGGGATTGGAACTGGATGATCCTTGAGGTCCCTTCCAACCCTACCATTCTATGATTCTGTGACACCTGAATAATCAGTTTGGCTGTGCAATGTGCTTCCAGCACTTCCATGTACTTCCTGTACTAGGGGCTCAAGGAAAGGAATGATACTGGTAAAAGGAATGATAAAAGGAATGGTACTGGTAGACTGCTGTAGCTTGCATCAAGAGAAATTCTGTGCAGGTGCAAAATTTAGATGATGTCTTTACCTTGGGTAGCAAATTGAAATGGAATCAGCCCACATACATGGAAAGGTTGTGTAAGCCTAACAGGAGCAGAGGGAGGAAATGTCTGAAGAAGTGCAATGAAGCTGGTGCATGGTCCAGAACAGAAATGTTACAAGGAGTGGCTGAGGGAATTGCATTTGTTAGCCTGGAGAAGAGGAAGCTCAGGGGACACCTTATTGCTCTCTACAACCACCTGAAAGGAGGTTGTATTGAGGTAGTTGTTGGTCTCCTGAGCAAGAAATTGATGGGACAAGAGGAAATGGTTTCAAGTTGCACCATGGAAGGTTTATGTTGGATATTAGGGGGAAATTTCTTCACCAGGAGGGTTGTAAAGCATTGGAAAAGGCTGCCAGGGAAGAGATGGAGTCACCATGCCTGGAGGTATTTACAAGACTTGTAGATGTGGCACTTAGGGTTTGATGGTGGAGTTGGCTGTGCTGGGTTAATGATTGTACTAGATGATCTGAGGTATTTTCCTACCTAAAACATTCTGTGATTCTATCCTAAGTGTTACTAAAGAGACAAGCAGTGACCCTGATCATGCAGTAGCAGATTGAGTAAGGAATTCTCTTACAAATTTTAGCAGCTGCTTTCTAATGGCAGAAATTGTTTTTTTTTTTTTTTTAAAGGACTTACATTTAGCAATTCTCATTAAGAATTTAAACTCCAATAGCTTCTCAGCTTTTATTTAAAAGTGTTAACAAGCTGTTGCTTAGAATGGTAGCAGCTACCAGGTCCTGGAAACTTTTATCTTCAGTTTAGATGCTATCAGGCTTCTTCAGTCTGAACCACTACACAGAATTCTTGCTGTGAACTTGTAGGGGACTAGTGTGTGTGTGTGGGATCATAGCCTGTGCTCACACAGACTGACAGAATTGCAGGGTTGGAAGGGACTGCAAAGATCATCCAGTTCCAAGGGACACCTCACACTAGATCAGGCTGGCCACAGCCTCATCCAGCCTGGCCTTAAACACCTCCAGGGATGAGGCTTCCACCACCTCCCCGGGCAACCTCTACCAGTCTCTCACCACCCTCATGGTGAAGAACTTTTTCCTAACATCCAGGCTGGATCTACTCATTTCTGGCTTTGTTCCATTCCCCCCAGTCCTATCACTCCCTGACATCCAAAAAAGTCCCTCTCCAGCTTTCTTGTAGGCCCCCTTCAGGTACTGAAGGCCACAATAAGATCTCCTTGGAGCCTTCTCTTCTCCAGACTGAGCAGCCCCAAGTCTCTCAGCCTGTCTCCGCAGCAGAGGTGCTCCAGCCCTCTGAGCATCCTTACTACCACATTTAAGGACACACATTTTTAGCTGTGTTGTGGCAATATTTTTTCCTAAGGCCAAACAGAAAACACCTCTAAAAGAAATGAATTGGTAAGGCTTCTTGGCAAGCAATTAGGTATTTCTTCAGGTTTAGCATTAGTATGAAAGACTTAATAAGCTTTGACAACTCTGAATTCTGCAGTCTTTTTTTAGTGATGAGAGAGCAAAGGGCTTCTTATGTTACAACCTCTGGGTTGTCTTGAAGGATTCAAATAAACTAAATTGGTGGCAGTTTGGATGCTTACAGCTAATGGACAAGAACTATCCTTTTCTGATCCAGGCTGATCCAAGCAAGTTTTTCTAACTAAAAATCTAAATGGTGATGGTTAAAGATTTTGCTTTGCAAGTACAGTGTTGAAATTCTGAGGTGGATAGGTCCCATTGCTTTTTGCTGCGTAGTGTCCAGCTGGGCACACACCACACACCATACAGCACTGCTTCTAAGGCATTTTCACCTACCAGGTGTGATGTAAAATAGGCACACACTTCCTGCCAGCAGCCAGCTCTTCCCAGAGGACTCTGGAGCAGGAATGTGAGCAGTAAAAGACAGGCTGCTCCTCACAGAGTAAGCCTGTTGGCTGGTAGACCCTGAGCAAGCTCTAACTTCAGTGAGTGTAGGTAATAAGTTTTCTTTCAGCTGCCATTTTTCTGGGATAGCTGTCAGCTTTCCTCCTTTGCTTGGGCAGAGATGTGCCCAAAACATGGTAAGAAGGATGTGCTTGGCTGAGGGAGAGAAACTGCCCTAAAGCACACAGCTGCCACTGAAGTTTGCAAAGGGAGCTGTGTCCTACCTAGTGGGCTGCCAAAGCCAGACACACTTAGATTTAAATAAATTAGACTGGATAGTTAGTCTTTAGCAAAGTAACAGAGCATTTGCCAAGGCTCCCAGTGCTCTCTGCAGATCTAGTTTGCTAATCTGGATTAATTATTAATCTATTGGTAATCCAATAATATGAAACTTGGTCTAGAGGGAGGTGTCCCTGCCTATGGCAGGGGGTTGGAACTAGATGAGCTTTTGAGGTCCCTTCCAACCTAAACCATTCCATAATTCTAAACTTGATTTTTAATGTATTTGGGGCCAATTCACTTAGTCGTATGAGGAAACAATTTTATTAATTCATAAATCAGTTAAGCTGTAATTCTCACTCCAGTGAGGAAACAGAAGCCAGAATTTAGATTGATTGGGAAAAACATACTGTGAACACTAGTGGGTTGGAGCTAGATGAGCTTTGAGGTCCCTTCCAACCTTACCATTCTATGATGCACTGTCAGAACAGAGGTGATTTGCTCTTAACTTCTGAACTTGCATGGCAGTTGTTGGGACATGGATAATTGTGCAGTTTAAACAAGTAGCTCTCCATTTTCAACATCTTGATGCTATCCTAGTAGGTTAGAGAATTCAGTTACATATTTCACTGCTTGTCAGAAACAAAGGCTCATTTATCCAGAAAATCTGAACATTTTTTATACCAAAGTATTTTTTTCCCTCCAAAATACACAGCTCTCCTCCAGCTTATAGGAGAGTTTGTCTTCCAGCTTACTATTATGTGACTCCAGGTAGGAGAGTTGGTTTTATCTGCTTCTTTAGTCAGGCAACACTAAAAACCTCTACAAATTAAAAATACTTCTAAGATTAGAAAAAAAAAAAAAAAGGTCCTGATTATTAGGCTTTATTCATATACTGTGAAAATGGTTAACTCTCTGATGGGAAGCTGAGAGTGCTTTATGCTTGGCTGCCACAGTGGAGAAAGTAATTAAAGACCAGCATTTCTTGGCATGCATAAGGAGAATTAGAGACAGTTGCACAGCTCTGAATTGTGAGAAGTTTAGCTCACTTCAGATAGTCGTAATTTGATTAGTCTTGCTGGCTGAGTCAGGATACAGAGGCAGATTTATTTTGTTGTTTTTTTTTTTTCACAAAGTCCATTCACAGCTTGATGTTTCTTCTGTCTCAGATTTAGTCCAGCAATTGAGANGCCCACACTGCTCTTGCTGCAGCCCAGGGCTCGGTTTCACCTCTTATCCCCCAGGACACTCATAAGATCTAGATGTGGTGTGCTGGCTCTTCACAAAGAGCATGTGGAGCACTGTTAAACTAGAACTAATAAAAGTCCAGCATGGCTACGAGGTGACTTACGATTCTGGAAACCTTCAGAACCTGTCAGTGGTGTCTTTCTGTGATGTGGACGCTAAGCTAAAGCCAACAGCACTGTTTTTAAAACCTGCCCTGGGAAGCTGCAGAGTGGGTTGGAGTCATGAGGCTGCTCTAAGATGCTCACACCACTAGATGGGGCCTGGAGGCTGTGCCTGTTGTAAGATGAAAAATAAACCTCTGTGCATAGAGCTTACAGGAAGGTCTGTGTTGCCACAGCCTTACTGGGGGCAACTCAGCCAGTCAGTTTATTTCAAGCAAGAACATGTAACTCCAGCTGGGTTTAGGTACTTATGTTCTCCCTTCTACCCCTTTTCCACCAGCCTTATGCCCATCTCCTTTTTACTGTAATCAAAGGGCTGCTTTCCCTCCTTCCTCCCCCCCTCCCAAGAAAACATGATAATTATCCTCTTAATTCTTTCTTTTCCTATATTCTTTCTACCCCCCCCAACTTAAACCAACTAATATGGAAGTTTTTGAGATGAAAAAACTTAGGAGGAAGTTCTTTACAGTGAGGGTGGTGAGACACTGGCACAGGTTGCCCAGGGAGGTTGTGGCTGCTCCCTGCCTGGAGGTGTTCAAGGCCAGGTTGGATGAGGCCTTGAGTGACCTGTGCTAGTGGGAGGTGTCCCTGCCTATGGCAGGGGGTTGGAACTGGATGATCCTTGAGGTC
>WBNM01017711.1:636-23601 GCA_013399055.1 Ramphastos sulfuratus | reverse complement strand
GCACTTGGATTTGTTGAAAGCCATCCCCTTGGACTCTGCCCATCTGTCCAGGCACTCGAGGTCCTGCTGCAGAGCCCTTCTGCCCTCCAACCCACCAACATCTGCCCCCAGCTTGGTGTCATCTGCAAACTTGCTGGTGACTGACTCGATGCCCTCGTCCAGATCATCACTGAAGATGTTAAAGAGGATGGGGCCCAGTACTGATCCCTGGGGGACAGCGCTAGTGAGCGGCCTCCAGCTGGATGTGGCACCATTCACCACCACTCTCTGGGCTCGGCCCTCCAGCCAGTTCCTAACCCAGCACAGAGTGTTGCCATCCAAGCCACGAGCTGACAGCTTAGCCAGCAGTTTGCTGTGGGGGACAGTGTCAAAGGCCTTGCTGAAGTCCAGGTAGAGCACATCCACAGGCCTCCCCACATAAGGTCCTTTCCAACCTTACCATTCTGTGGTTCTATGAAAATGATTATTGGCCTGCCCTATTAACACCCATTTGTCTTCTCTTGCAGTTCAGGAAATGCAACTCATCCCACTCATGTACCAGCTTCATCTGTCTTGCATCTCTGCTACTGAAGCAGACCAAGCAATCTGTCTCTTACCCTAGAATTTTAAGCTCTCTTGACCAGATCCAACTTTTGCATATTTGCCCCAAATAACACAGAATCTAACTTTAATTATTTTCTTTTCCCCCCTCTCTTTGTTTTCCATTATTTCTTAAAAGTTCCTTTTACCATTACAGCAAGTGAGCTGTCTAAGTTCATGAGGATTAAATTATTATTTCCTGGAAATCTTTGGGGTGTGCTGAGGGAATTTTTTTTTATTGTAATGGCAGCGGTAGAAGTGGCCTTTTTTGGATGATTTTTTGGCTTTGTTTTCCTCGTTGTAACTATAAATAAGTCTCCAGACTGTTTGCCACAGGTTAAGCTAAAATCAAATTGCTTTCCTGTTTCCTTTCTGGTAAGGAGCTACTGAAGAAAAAAAAAGGGAGTACTTGCAAAGAGAGATGTGACAATGATGAAAGCTTTAGTTATGCTAATGGCTTCAGGGGCATTTCTGGGAAGGGCACTTCCTAAGCAGAGATTCCTTTTCTATGCTTTTCACTTTCAGCCATTTAGTGCCGTTTATTTTTTTTTTCCCTTTTAAATGCAAGAAAAGTGTTGCACTGAAGTTGTGAAATGTGTACATGGGTGAATTGAGTTCTAGATGTATTTGACTCTGGAGCAAGTGATCCTTTCTGATACTGCTGTATCAGCAAATAGTCTAAAAATACTTAAGCACTCTGCCAAATCCTGTCTGGTATTCAAGTACCTGAAGCAGGTGCTGTAGTCTTTTTCTCACCTTCATGTCTTGTCCTTCCTGCAGCATTAGGGGGGTACAGTGGGAGGGCTTCACTCACTTAGCTGCTCTTTCAAATGACACATTTCTTGCCTGCTTTCTGCCTGACTTTGCCTTGGGATGGAGGGCTTTGCTTATTTTTTCAATGATTAGGCTGGTATTCAGGGTAGTCCACTGATGTGCAAACTGAAGATCCTTGAAGTTCTTTCAGCCATAGAATAAAAGATTTGTTTTTTACTTTCCTTGAGCATCCTCAGGTTTGTTCATCTGACATACAACTGACTTTTGGTGTACTGAGGTTCAAATTGTGTAGTAAAAATGTGTCTCTTTAGTAGTTTAGCCTTTTAAATCTTTCTTGTTCTCAGAGCTGTGGTGACTCCTCAGCGTTTCCTCTCTTGATTTTAGTAGTTTTCCCAAGCCTTTACTAGATAAACTAACACTACCCATTGCAGCCAGCCAGNGGGGTTGGAACTAGATGGTCCTTGAGGTCCCTTCCAACCTTACCATTCTATGATTCTATACAGGGCAGGATTTTCTGATCTGAAGATTAAACTTTCTCACACTACCGTCATCCCTGCACTAGCCCTGCTCTGATTCTGGCCAGGCACTTGAAGGTAGCTGCTGTTCTGTCCCCTGGCTCTGTGGGACCCAGCATGCTCCCAGAAGCAGCACTGGTATTCAGGTTTGTAGTTTGCAACAATAGGAGTAGCTGGATGCAGTAAACAAGAACTCAGGAAACCTGTTTTTGTTCCACAGTGCTGGATAGGTCTGTAGATTGACCTCACTTGCCCTCAGTTTTTCCTGTGTGAAGGAATGGGAATATTGTTTGCTTCAAAAGCCTCATGATGCTTCATGTTTTTATTGGCTTTGAAATTCTCTACCTCACAGGTCTTACCCAAGTGAGAATTTGAAGTGCAAAATGGCCTTGCAATGCACATTTTAAAACTACCAAATTCTAACCTGTTCAAGTGTAATGGGTTTTGTGGGCTTCTTTCTTAAGCCAATAGGTCTGTGATCATAGGAGCCTTGCTTTAATCACCCTTAGGCCTCATTTCAATGAGAAAGGGAATTAAAATGAGGAAAGAAGTTACAAGAGGCACTATGTCTTGTTTAAAGAAAATAGTTTTATTTTTAGGAATTATTGGTGACTGAGTACAAGGAGAGATCCTGTTGGTGCATTTACTGGCAGAACATCAACCTTACTGTAAGGCAAGGGAGTTAGTCTTTGAAACATCAATCCATGGGAAACTCTGCTGGAACCAAGTTGTATGTGCAGTTGTATTCAATTAGTTGTACTTAATTGATGTTCAGCCTGTACCTATTAGCAAAAAGCTTTCCTGACCCCAAACTGGACTATGCTTTTATAGGAGCATCTTGAATCTTACCACTTTGCCTATCGAAAGAATTAGCCAATTCCTGGCTGCTGTTACTCAGTTTCAGTGTTTTCAGTTTTAGTGAGTTCAAAATTCATGCAGCTTAGCTAGAGAAAAGAAGGGAGGGAGGGTGGGTGCATGTATACTGTTGGAGAGAACAAATCTCTAGCTGCTGTTGCTCAGCTTTCCTAATGCAATACAAGAACTGCAGCACACCTGTGTGGGAAAAGCTGCTTTGCAGGCTTGTGCTACTGATGGGTGACTGCTTTTGCATAGACACTGAGGTGTGAAAACAGTCACTCTTGAGGGTGAAGGATCAGCTTTTACACTCACTTTGCTGAGGTAACATCCTCTGGTGTGTGTGTTCTTTGTGTTACACTGACTTAGGTGTGGGCTTCGTTTTGGAAACAACTTCTCTTGGTTCAGCTGTCCTGAAGGTCATCTTCCCATGCCATGTCTGGCTGTATTTGCATCTTCTCTGTCTGGTTATCTGATGGAACCTGCTTCTTTGTGTGTTGCTGGATTCAGCTGGGCAGTGTTGTCTTTCACAGTCTGTGCTCCATCCTCCAAGGTACTATTTCTGAGTAGGCTGAACAATGGACTCACTGTAGAATGTAGGGATTAGAAAAGAAGAAAAATGATGGGGTGATGTAACTAGCTTCCTTGTGGACACTTACTCTTTGCTTTGTATTCCCTGCTTTCTTTTTTGATCTGTCTAATTTATTTTTTTCCTGCAAAACTATTGAACTTTCTACTAGATGTCATTTATTACTTCCATTAGAGTAACACCTAGGTGGTGGAAGCAGAGAAAGAGAGCAGCACAGTCCACTCTTTTGCCTGCTGACCCACATCTGTGGTGAGGGCAAGTCTAAGACAGTAAGAATGTTTCAGAACAAGCTTGTGGTAAGACCAAAACAAATTTTGGAAAGAGCTGGAGTAAGATGTGAAATATTCAAACAAAAAGGAAGGGGTTTTTTGTTTGTTTTTGCCATTTGCTTCTGTTTCATGGCTGTAATGTCAGAGGTAATGCTTAAAAGTAATACAGATTGGGGGAAAGAGTAGTATATACTTTATGCCTCTGCACTTGTCATCTTAGTTAAAATTCTCTAGTGTTTCTTTTTCCTGTGAATGGAGGCAGAATAAAGGAAAACAATACTTTCTGGGGAACTCTCTGAGATCACTGGTGGAGCAGCATTAGCATTCAGTGATTCAATTAAATCATGAGAGCCAAATCACCCAAGCCTTTGCTGTTCAAGGTCTGGCGGCTCCGGGTCTGTAAGTCTGGTGATGTTTGATCTTAAGGCTCCAGATTCTGAAGGCAATTATCAGATAAGAATCTCTCTTACTAAAAATTCTGCTAAATTACTGCCCTTCTGATTTGAAGTGGGGTGTATCACAGTATCACACAGTATCACAGTATAAGCAAGGTTGGAAGAGACCTCAAAGATCATCAAGTCCAACCCATAAAATACGGAACGCTTCACGAATTTGCGTGTCATCCTTGCGTGGGGATGTGAAGCTTCTGTTTACCTTAGGGTTTGCTCTGCAGAGAAGCTTTATTAATGATGGTGGATTCCTTTTTATGCTAGTTTATGTGTTCCTGACATTTATAAGAGCAGAAGTAATGACATCCTCTTCAACATAGAATGAATCAGAGAATCATAGAATGGTAAGGTGGGCAGCAGGGCAAGGGAGGGGATTCTGCCCCTTTGCTCTCCTCAGACCCCAGCTGCAGTCCTGTGTGCAGTTCTGGAGCCCCCAGCACAGGAAGGACATGGAAGTGTTGGAGCCAGTCCAGAGGAGGCCACCAAGNTTGGAACTAGATGATCTTTGAGGTCCCTTCCAACCTTACCATTCTATGATTCTATGATCTTGTGCTGCTTTTCTATTATTGGTTAATTTGTCTAAGTGTTTTCTCCAGCCAAAATAAGAACTGTGTGGGTGTTTGTTTTTTTGGGTTTTTTTATGCACACACAGAATAACTTTCTTCCAAATAAAACCCCAAACCTTCCTGCAGTTTTCCAGGCCAAGACTCTTTTCGCCAAGTTTCATTCCAGCTCTTTTTACGCAGTTAGAAGTTCCTCAATTTTTGTGGCTAGAGAAATGCTGACAAACAGATTTGCATGCAGTAATGTGTATTAGTTACAAGCATTCAATTCATTTTTTCCTTTTAAGGTCATTCTTTCATTAAGTTAGTTTCACACACTGCTGTTTATGATATCAACACTTTCTCCCTTCCTTCCTTCCTTCCTTCAGTCTCCCTCTTAAATGACACTCATTTCCCAAGAACAGCATCTGTACTGCAGTTTGTTATCAGATGTGTAATTTATCAAGAGAGGCTGTGTAATGGTTTTATTTAATGGTTCTATGCTGTCATGTGTGCTGCTTTTATTTTATTTCTACCAAGACACCTATCTTCCATCACTTTCAGTGACTTCTCTCTGTTGCCAAGCTAGCTTTTGAACATAGACTCATAGAATGGTAAGGTTGGAAGGGACCTCAAGGACCATCCAGTTCCAACCCCCTGCCATAGGCAGGGACACCTCCCACTAGCACAGGTCACTCAAGGACTCATCCAACCTGGCCTTCAACACCTCCAGGGAGGGAGCAGCCACAACCTCCCTGGGCAACCTGTGCCAGTGTCTCACCACCCTCACTGCAAACAACTTCCTCCTAACATCCACTTTCAATCTCCCCTCTGCCACTTCAAACCCATTCCCCTTGTCCTGGCATTCCCAGACCTTGTCAATAGTCCCTCCCCAGCCTTCCTGTAGCCCCCTTCAGATCCTGGAAGGCTACTCTAAGGTCTCCTGGAAGCCTTCTCTTCTCCAGGCTGCAGAGCCCCAACTCTCTCAGCCTGTCCTCACAGCAGAGCTGCTGCAGCCCTCTCAGCATCTTGGTGGCCTCCTCTGCACTGGCTCCAACACTTCCATGTCCTTCCTGTGCTGGGGGCTCCAGAACTGCACCCAGGACTGCAGCTGGGGTCTGAGGAGAGCAGAGCCAAGGGGCAGAATCCCCTCCCTTGCCCTGCTGCCCACACTGCTCTTGCTGCAGCCCAGCACACAGTTGCTGTCTGGGCTGCACTCACTGCAGGCTCAGGTTGAGCTTTTCCTCACCCCAGACCCCCAGGGCCTGTTCCTCAGGGCTGCTCTCCAGCCTGGAGAGAACAGCCTGGTTTAAGCTTAGATTGTCACTCAGGCAGTCAACTTTTCAAAACAGGATAAAATAAATTCTTTGTTTAGAAAAAAAAGGAGAGAGGAGGAGAGGGAAATGCTTGTTTCAGGTACAGAATTTTCCTTCACATGTTGTGTGCAAGTTCTGCTACTTCTTCCCTTACCCCAGCAGCTGCCAGTAGAAAGGAATTTATTTACATTACCAGTGCTTCTCTTGGACTGAAAGCCTTCCATTGTTTGGCTGAGGTGGTATTTGGTTAACACCTGAGTGCTGCCAGTGTGCAGTGTATCCAGCTCTGGAAATGACCATGTTGCACAGAACCTTCCATTCTTTCCCTCCTCAGCCTCCCTCCAGCTCCAGCAACTCTGTTTGGATTGCAATGTTCTATCTGTGGACTAAATATTTCTCTTAGTCCTATAAAATGACTTTTTAGAAAAGCTCAGAAGTGCATGTGTCTGTCTTTATATTGCTTCCAGAGCTGGCAGGGCAACATCAGCATTCCATGGCTGGCTGGCTGAGCCAAATTTGGAAGCAGACTAAATCCCAGAGTAGTCTGGCTCCAGATTCACAGAGATAATGCCTCTGGCAGAAAGGACACTCTCTTGTTCAGAGGTGCCCCTTTAGGCTTGTCTCCTGCTTTCTTACTTGCTGTCACAATCTGTGTCCTCAAGAAGAGAGTACTGCTTTTGGTCTGAGTCATCAGTAAAGTGTGTAGTAACTGCAAGAAAGTGTTGCCTCTGAAATTCCTTTGCTGGAGTGCACACTAAGAAGCAGGCAGAAGTGGCAGATCTAACATGAGTAACATATCCAAACTTGTCTACACCACCCTCTGTAATCCTGGGGGGGGGGAAATCCCAAAGCAGTACTGAGGTACAGACTAGCACTGTGGTGCAACTGGGAAAGTGGAGAGAGTCATTTGAACAGAGAATGTGCATAAACATAGCTCTGCCCTTCCTCTTCCCTCCCCACCTCAAAAGGGAAAGAGCAGAAGCTGTAGTTCTGATTACTTCGAAGGTCTACAGAGCTTCTTGATTCAGAAATCTTCTTTACTACTGTTAAAAAAAGCAAAACCCAAACCCACAACCCAAAACATGTAACTCTCCCCAGTTTCTTCCTTCTAGATGGATGACTGCTTTTTTTGTCCTGATGGAGATTAAATACTCTAGTAAATATCTTGGCTTCTTCAGCCTGGGGCTCTGCAGCCTGGAGAAGAGAAGGCTGCCAGGAGACCTTGGAGTAGCCTTCCAGGATCTGAAGGGGGCTGCAGGAAGGCTGGGGAGGGACTATTGACAAGGTCTGGGAATGCCAGGAGGAGGAGGAATGGGTTCGAAGGTGCAGAGGGGAGATTGAAAGTGGATGTTAGGAGGAAGTTCTTTAGAGTGAGGGTGGTGAGACACTGGCACAGGTTGCCCAATGTGATCACATTGGGTGATTCTGTGCTCCACAACCTCCCTGGAGGTGTTCAAGGCCAGGCTGGACAAGTCCTTGAGTGACCTGTACTAGTGGGAGGTGTCCCTGCCTATGGCAGGGGGTTGGAACTAGATGATCTTTGAGGTCCTTTCCAACCTTCCCATTCTGTGATTGTTTGTTTTTCCTAAAGCCAGCATGGTTGTTCTGTAAGCAGCAAAGTTTTATTGTGGCAAATGCTGAAGTCTCAGGGTTTGTCAGTAGCAGTCAGAGATGAGAGATTTCTCAAATGCTTTTGTCCTCTTCGTGATCTAAGTTCCCAGCTTTTCTGCCAAGAGGGAGCTGCCCTCCTTCCCCTCATCAAACTTCTGACCATCTCTCTCAGACAGTATTTTGTAGCACTAAATGCTCCTGTGTGCATCAAGAAATGGACATTCTGGGGGGGTTTGGTGTTAGCTTGTCCACCTGACTACCTACTGCCTCTTTTCATAGCTGCTTAAAGGAAAACAGTGTAATTAATTTAGGTCCTTTCAAAGAGGCAGAGAGGAAGCAAGCAGGACACAGCACAGCAGGGAGAACAGACACTGTCTTGGATACAGTGCAGCTCTGAAGTCTGGGATTTGGGGACAGAATTGAGGCAAGTGGGGGAAGTCAGCATGTTACTTTTGTATAAGAATGACAAATGGCTGGTTTAGTATTTCTCTTTCTATCAGCCAGACTTAGCTCTCACTCTCTTTTTATTAGTCTGGAATTTGAGGGGGTTATGGACATTGTTGTTGGTATTTTTTTAATCTTTTCCATTTGATCCAAATATTTAAGAAACTGCAGCACAAACTATGGCTGTTATGCATGTGGCTGAGTTGTGTGGAGTGAGTGCATGAAGCAGGCAAAGCTATGCATCTTCTGAGGGCTCTCAGCTATGCAGCTTCTACTTCTCATGTGTATGTATATGATAACTTTTGAATCATAGAATGGGAAGGTTGGAAGGGACCTCAAAGATCATCCAGTTCCAAGCCCCTGCCATAGGCAGGGACACCTCCCACTAGCACAGGTCACTCGAGGCCTTGTCCAGCCTGGCTTTGAACACCTCCAGGGAGGTTGTGGAGCACAGAAGCACAGAATGTGATCAAAGATCATCTGTGCTCTACAGCCTCCCTGGGCAACCTGTGCCAGTGTCTCACCACCCTCACTGCAAACAGCTTCTTCCTAACATCCAGTTTCAATCTCCTCTCTGCCACTTCAAACCCATTGCCCCTTGTCCTGTCATTACCAGACCTTGTCAATAGTCCCTCCCCAGCCTTCCTGGAGCTCCCTTCAGATCCTGCAAGGCCACTCCAAGCTCTCCTGGAAGCCTTCTCTTCTCCAGGCTGCAGAGCCCCAACTCTCTCAGCCTGTCCTCAGGGCAGAGCTGCTGCAGCCCTCTCAGCATCTTGGTGGCCTCCTCTGGACTGACTCCAACAGTTCCATGCCCTTCCTGTGCTGGGGGCTCCAGAACTGCACACAGTGAAGTTCTAGCTTTTCTTACTTGATTAAATTTCTAAAGTAATATATTCTTTTTAAGCTTTGTTCCACCATAGCTCCTGAAACAATCCAGAATTGAACTCCCAGAGGTCTTTTTGATAACAGTAACTGCTATAGGAGCTTAATAAAACCACCTGTAAGCAGAATGCAAGTTAGTTTAATACTGCACTAATATTACTATAAAATAGAATCTCAAAATACTTAAACCAGGGCACAATGATAGTAACCATGGAAGCTTTGCTTGAGGATTTGAAAGGATGGGGCATCTCCTGTAGGCAGGAGAGAATTCCAGGCTGTGGTTTAGATGGAGGAGGAGAATGGATTAGAGCAGCTGATGCAGATGTTAAGATTTTCTTATCCATAGAGGAGAGCTTCAGTGCTTCTGTAGAAAAATTGACCTTCCTTAAATAACAAAATAAAAAAATAAATAACAAAAAAAAAAAAAAGGTGTATTTCTTTGGCTGTCTTGGGGGTTAAGGTATTGGTTGATTGTTGGGTCTCTTTGTTTCTTTCTTTCAGGGGTGAGGAAGTTTGGTTTTGGTTTTTTTTTGGTTGGTTGGTTGGATTTTTTGGTGGTTTTTGTGGTTTTGTTTAGTTTAATTGTTGCATGGTGGGGTGTCTGTAGGGCTTGTTTGGTTTGGTTTTTTATTTTTTGGTTTTTGGGGGTTTTGTTTGTTTTTTTAAGGAAGTGGAAAGTTCCACACCAAAAAAAACCAAAATGACTTGCAGGAACCTACCAGGAGAGGAGGAAAGGAAGAAAAAAAAGTCATGTGTCTTTTGGGGTTTATTAACCTTCAGGTTTGTGGGTTTGTTTTTGACTTCTTTTTTTATGCCTGACTGAGTGTTTTGAGCTGGCTAAATACTTCATTGATCTTGCTGAACAGAAACTGGGGCTGGTGATCCTAAATCCTTGTCTCTAAGGCTACAGTTCTAGTATTTCCTGCTCTCATGTTTTTATTGAAATCAATAAACAGTATTAAGAGAAGCTCAGCAGCTTTGCCTGTGAGGAGGAGAATGCTTCCACACGAGAGAGCAGGACTTGTCCTGCTGATGCAGGCATTCTGAAGTTTTAGTGCCCAGGTTGAAGCTCTTACTAGTTGGCTTTGAAAATGTGACTTCTGTTTCTGTTGTGGCACCCTGGCTCTGACTGTTCAGTTCATTCACAAAGTCCATTTGTGTGAGACCAGTCTATTTCTGGTGTTATTCATCATCTGGAGTCTTCTATTTAATTTTTTTGTTTTGTTTAACTTTGTCTTAATTAGGAAAATAGCTTCTTAACTCCACAGCATCTCACACCATGATGCATGTATCAGCCTGCCTGGAATGTGGCTTCCCATCTATGGGGAGTGACTCATTTTTCACAAGCGTTGGGGCAGAGACTTACATCAGTGTTAAAATCTATGGATGGACTTCCCTCTGTAAATTCTACCTGGCATGCTTTGTCTGGTCTGGAATGTGCAGAAAACTCTTAGAGCTCTTAACAAGACTTGATGGGGATTGCTCAAAACCTGTAAAACAGAAGGTCAAGCTCTGGTACTGTGATCACTGAACAAAAAAAGTGATAAAATATCTTCCTGTGTCTCCTTTCCCAAAATCACATCAAGTACAGGGGCTGAATGAAGTCTTTGGTGGGGGCAAGGAGGAGGGAGAAGTCCCTACAAAGCAATCTGAGTTCATAGAATCATAGAATGGTAAGGTTGGAAGGGACCTCAAACATCATCCAGTTCCAACCCCCTGCTATAGGCAGAGACACCTCCCACTAGTACAGGTTACTCAAGGACTAGTCCAACCTGGTCTTGAATACTTCCAGGGAGGTTGTGGAGCACAGAACACCTCCAGGGAGGTTGTGGAGCACAGAATCACCCAACGTGATCAAAGATCAAAGATCACGTTGGGTGATTCTGTGCTCCACAACCTCCCTGGGCAACCTGTGCCAGTGTCTCACCACCCTCACTGCAAACAACTTCCTCCTAACATCCACTTTCAGTCTCCCCTCTGCCACTTCAAACCCATTGCCCCTTGTCCTGGCATTCCAAGACCTTGTCAACAGTCCCTCCCCAGCCTTCTTGTAGGCCCCCTTCAGATAGTGATACAGTTTTGGGTATGCTTTTATTATCTTTTCTTTCCTGGGTGGTACAATTTGCATGTGCTGTTATTGTTTGAAAGAGAAGTGTGGAAACTTGTGACCCCTCTGGTTTTTTGTCTTGTATCTGTCAATAAGAACTGACGCAAGTACTCCAGCTCTGATCAAACAGCCTTATATGGTACAAGGAAATTGGCTAATTCAACCTTGTGAGAGTTTTAGGTGATGCTGTCATCTGGTAGCATAATTATCTTGCCTACTTAGCTAATCTCAAATTTCCTTCATCTGAAAGTATTACCAAGAGACTTATTTTAGCATCTCTTGCAATAACTGGTTAGTAAGATGGACTTTTATGTATGACAGCTGGAGCTGATTGTAGAGTTCAAACATCCTCTGATGCCCTGTGGGAATGTAAATAGAAGCAGAAGGGAGTTAATGGTCAGAGTATCTACAATCAGAAAATTCCATCTGGTGCCAGGCAGAGGAAGGAAAAAAGTTTGGGCTGGCTGGACTCAGTTACCAAGTGCTGGTAGGGTCAGTCTGAAATGCAGACATCCTAAAAGTGCAAGAACAGCCTTTTAAAGACTGTTCTATGAGACTTGGCTTCTGTGTGGGAAATGCATTTGTTATTAACAAAATGTGCAGTGTTTACCCTTCTGCAGACTTACAGTCTTAGCATTTTGATAGCATGTCATACAGCCNTGGCTCCAACATTTCCTTCCTGTGCTGGGGGCTCCAGAACTGCACACAGGACTGCAGATGAATCAAGTTTGTTCAGGAATTGATGCTTTGAAGCAGGAACTAAGAGTTTACTGGGCTGGTTTGATTGTGATTCAAAGCAAGGTTAACAAGAGAGCTGTGTCTTTAAGCAGTTCAGTTCTCATGCACAGTCCATCTCACTTCTTGTTTCTGCCTTATCCCAGCTCGCTGCTCCGCTACGGTGGGAACCTGTCCCTGCAGAGTGCCATGAGTGTCCGGTTCAACAGCAACGGCACCCAGCTGCTGGCGCTGCGCCGGCGCCTTCCCCCGGTGCTCTATGACATCCACTGCCGCCTGCCTGTCTTCCAGTTTGACAACCAAGGGTACTTCAACTCCTGTACCATGAAGAGCTGCTGCTTTGCAGGTGATCGAGATCAGGTAATAAGCAAGCAGTACTCTCCCCCATCTCCATGGCTGCCAGCAGTGTTTGCCAACACCTCCGTGAGGCTCTCTTTCTGATGCAAGAAACGAGGCAGCACACGTGTAGGCTTATCTCACAACTGTTCTGCAGTGTAGGCTCTGAAAGAAGAAAAACACATACCAAAGAACAAGATAAGTTTTACCTCTTGTTTGATATGATCTAATACTTGGAAGGTGATATTCACAAGAAAAAAAAAAATCTGGAAGCCTTTTAGTTCAAATTAATGCAATTTTAGAGCTACAGCCTTCCAGTACCTGAATGGGCTCCAAGAGAGCTTGGGGGGGACATTTGACAAGGGCTGGGAGTGACAGGACAAAGGGAAATGGATTGAATGCTGAGGGTAGATTGAGACCAAAGAGTAGAAAGAAATTCTACCTGGGGAATTTCTCTCCCTGGGTGGGGAGAGACTGGCACAGGTTGCCCAGGGGGGCCCCTTGCTGGAGGTGTTCAAGGCCAGACTGGATGTGGCCTTGAGTAACCTAGGCTAGTGGGAGGTGTCCCTGGCCATGGCAAAGGGTTAGAGCTGGATGATCTTGAAGATCTCTTCCAACCCAACCCAATCTATGAATATTATCTACATGTAAGGAAACTTCTTCCTTCCTTTCATTTCAGTTTTGCTACTGAATGCAGTAGAGGCAATCCCACAAAACATAAATACTGCAAATTTATGGAGTTATTTATTGATTCTTATTTCCAATTCTAATGTTTCTCCTTTTAATACTATTTTAATACAGTACTACTGGATCAGATTGTGGGTCTTTTTAGTTCAGATTTTCTGTAAGTGGTGATAGCAGGTGGCTAGGAAGGAATAGTTTGTTACTTCACTGAGTCAGCACTCTGTCCCTGTGATTTAGTTGGGGCAGGAAGTATAAAATATGTAATTGTTTTATTTCCAAAAGCCCCACCAACAAACAGTATCTAAACCAGTTAAAGTTGGGCTCTAGTTTGATTGGGAAAATCTTCACAAAGGTGCTTATGGGCAAGTCATTCATTTTGGAGAATCAGAAAATTGGAAAGGTTTAGCCACAAAATGGCTTTGCCTCACTTACAAATAAAAGGCAGCCTGGAGCCCTAGGGAACCTCACGGCAGTGGAGTAGGAATTTCAAGATAGTCCCTGGCTCCTTTGCGGCAGTGCTGGAGCTGATCAGTGTCTTGATAGCCATTGAGAGGCTTCTAGATCTTCCCAGGCTCTAGCAGGGTCCTGGAAAAGAGGCAGATGATCTCTGAGCTGATCCTGCTTCCTCTTGGCACAAAGGTTTGCAGAGGTGCAGGCAGATGTCTTGCAGCCGTGCAGAGAGCACAGTGTGAGTGGCACTGCTCACCGCGGCGTGAGGCACTTCATGCCTGCTCCTGGGAATCTTGAGGCACTTCAGTTTCCAGGTAGCTCAAGCCCAAAACATCAGGGCTAAGCTGGTCTGAAGCACGAGGCAGAGCAGAACATGTTGTCCAAGCTGAGAGCAGTGAGGCAGAGCAGAATGTAGAGCAGAGCAGCAGACACTGAGGCAGAGGCAGCAGCACAACTGCTTGCAACTTAGCTCTATTTACATTCTAATGGCTCCTGTGGCCACAGAGATTCACCAATCAGAATGGCATTTGCCAAACTGCCCATATTGGCAAGCCCTGGTTTCACAATGGCTTTATTTGGGCAAGACACTAACAAGTACCTAAACACCTGTGGGTACCTGGTTATCACTTTGGGAGGGGACATAGTGGCCCAAGCCTTTGTTTTCCTCTGGCCCTTGCCTCCCCCACCAGCAGAAGGTGAGGCAAGCCAGGACATCTAATAGGCCTATGAGCCTTCCACGACACCCTGCTATTAACCACAAAGAAATAGATCACACAAAGTGACTAACAGTAGTTTGTGTGATTCTAGAGCTGCATGTATTATTTGGACAGCTTCATGTAGTAGCCACTAAACTGTCTAAGGACAAAAAATTATTTTCAAGCCATGATAGTTTAGACCTGAGATCTGGAAATTTTGCCGTCATTAAGAACATTCCTACCATCTGAATATGGTCATTAATTCCATTGTGGCTACTGCAGGAGGCAGAGTTGAGCTTCTTTCAGATGGCAAGTAGGAAATGCATTGGGATCACTGAGCTCCAGCAGTGTTTTCCTGTGAGTTTTACGTAGGCTTTGGCAGGAGTGGGAAAATGCAGTGATGAAACCACCTGAAAATAAGGAGTGCTTTACTATAAGTAATGGGCAAATATAAAATATAGGGATTGCTTCGAAATGGGGAGGCCATTCTTAAGACCTTTCACTGATTTAACTTCCTAAGCTGGCAGAAGAATTTACTGCTTTTTCTATGTTAATGACTTACTGAGGGTTGGAGCACTCTGGCAAGCCTTTGAATGCAATGTAAGGAGGTAATCAGAGGCTGGCTGAGAGATGGAGAGGAGGCCTTTCAGTGCTGTCAGGCTCTGCTCCTTGCAGAGCTGCAGCTTTTCCTAATCTATGAAGTTTTTGTGCAGGAATTGGTTTACTCACAAAGAGCTTTCCTCTAAATCATGACCATCAGGGCTTAAAAAGCCACAACTGTTAACATCTTAGAAATTCCCTTCTGAAGGTTGCTGTAACACANAGCCTTCTCCTCTGCAGACTGAGTCTAGATGGAAACCTGCTAACAGCAGGTGTGCAGTGATGTGTGACCAGCTCACTTTGTTGAAGCACCTGTGATGAAAGTAGGTAAGTAGATGGTAGATAAATGCATTCAAAAATGGATGCTGTGTGCATTACCTGGGAGCTCCTTGACTCACAGAGCTGTGGAAGGCAGGATGGTAAGACAGGCTGGATGGATCCAGCTGACTCTCAGCTGTCCACTCCCTGTGTTGGCTGTAGAGATGTACAGGAGAGTATAATTTATCTGTCCTCCTGGCACAGACATCCAGGCCCAGAATTTTAAAGGCCCTTTGTTTATGTATCTGGCTCCCACTGCCTTTGCCATTGTGTTTGTTTGCACACACATCATAAAGTGTGTGAGAATCTCAGGCTGTGTCAAGGTGATGGCAGAGTTTCCATGCTTCTTGTTAGCATTAGAATTTGAGAAGTGGAGGTAGTTGCTAGGCTGCTGTGGAAGTATCTTCTTGGATCTGAGAATGCAGGNTGAATGCAATGTAAGGAGGTAATCAGAGGCTGGCTGAGAGATGGAGAGGAGGCCTTTCAGTGCTGTCAGGCTCTGCTCCTTGCAGAGCTGCAGCTTTTCCTAATCTATGAAGTTTTTGTGCAGGAATTGGTTTACTCACAAAGAGCTTTCCTCTAAATCATGACCATCAGGGCTTAAAAAGCCACAACTGTTAACATCTTAGAAATTCCCTTCTGAAGGTTGCTGTAACACAGTTGTGCTGGTTTGTGGCTAATTGGAGTATTATAATGAGAGAAATGAGATCATTGGTTGTGAAAAGAAAATTATGATGGAGTCTGTCATTTATTGGTGTATTTATTGGTTTATTTATTGCTGAAAGGGATAAAAAGCCAAAATGGAGAATTTCACCCAAATGTTAGCAATGACTTGGGACTGACTCAGTTCTTAGAATCATAGAATCAGTCAGAGTTGGAAGGGACCACAAATATCATCCAGTTCCAACCCCCCTGCCATGCCCAGGGACACCTCACACTAGANTTGTTTATGTATCTGGCTCCCACTGCCTTTGCCATTGTGCCCACAAGTGTTTGTTTGCACACACATCATAAAGTGTGTGAGAATCTCAGGCTGTGTCAAGGTGATGGCAGAGTTTCCATGCTTCTTGTTAGCATTAGAATTTGAGAAGTGGAGGTAGTTGCTAGGCTGCTGTGGAAGTATCTTCTTGGATCTGAGGATGCAGGAAGTACTGAGGGGCTTCAGGTACCTAAATGTGTTCTTAAGTGTGGGATCCTCAGAGGCCATAGTGATGGGCAGCAGCAAAAAAGGTGCCACAAAACATGACCCCCTCATCCTAAGTAAAATAAGCCAAAAGCTTCTTGCATGCCCAAGAGTTGTTGCCTGTCACAGTGGTGAATGCTATCAGCTCGTTCCTTTTGTTCCCACTGTGCAGATAATGTGAGGCTCTGTAACACTTGTGGCTATAAAATCAACTGCTTATTGCCTGCCTTAAAAAGGGTGGGGGTGGGAAGAAATAACTTGTACCCTGTGAATCAAACAAAAAATGTCTTGACTCTGGCATGCCCTCAGACATTACATCAGCACTCAGCCTTTTCTGTTGACATTACTCTGGTATAGGAGAGTTTCAGGAATGCACCACTCAGTACTGCAGACTGCTCCAACTCCCTATAAAGTTACAACCTTCATTATGTTGAAGTCTGTGTTCTAAATAGCCCTGGTTAGGGACAATTCAGTTTTTAGCAGGACAGAATTATGGCATGAGCATAATCCTTCCAAGAACTGCTGCAGAGGTGTCTTTACTATATGAATGTTCATTGCTTTGTAAAGAAAGAGAACTTCTCTTGTGTGCCATCTTAACTTAATGGCTGCTTGTCTTAAGGAGCAGTACTCCTCACTGTCTAGCTTTAAGAACTAAAGAAGAAAGGGATTTTGTTTTTTAATATGATTTTCCTCTGCATGGAAGACTTCTTCATGAATAGTGGCTTATTGAAGTCAGCATTTCATAATATATGGAAGGTACTCAGGTTGCAAATGCATTGCTATGCTTGGGTAAGAAGAAAATCAATGTCTTACTCAAATTGGCTTCTTTGAAGAATTACTGATGAGGTTGTATTTGTTTTTTGACTTTATCTAAGTGGCACTTTAAATCCCAGCTATATGCATAACATTGCATACATATACAACACAGATTAGTAATGGATCTGCCTATGAAATTATTTATTTCCCGTTGCTTTTGGTAATTGACATGGGAGGGATGCACTAAAAATGCTTTTTCAGGGTCAGGGCCTCGATAGAAGAGTCTGGGAATCTTCTTTTAGCCTTTCTTACTTGGATCACCTCTTCCCTTATTCCCCAGGGCATCCTCCCTTCTCTTTTATGTTCCTGTAAGCTCTTGGGGGCCCAAGTTTTTAGACCTGTGGACCATAATGGATTAGAATCATAGAATGCTAAGGTTGGAAGGGACCTCAAGGATCATCCAGTTCCAACCCCCTGCCATAGGCAGGGACACCTCCCACTAGCACAGGTCCCTCAAGGCCTCATCCAGCCTGGCCTTGAACCCCTCCAGGGAGGGAGCAGCCACAACCTCCCTGGGCAACCTGTGCCAGTGCCTCATCACCCTCACTGCAAACAACTTCCTCCTAAAGGAGGATTAGCCTGAAGGGACACATGCTGAAGGTGGTTCTTGTGAAGTGAAGCTCAGACTTGGGAGGCTTTCCTCATAGTGTGTCACAGGAAATCTGGAGATGAGTAGCATGCCTTGACTGGGGAGAGGGAAGGGACAGTGAGCAGGAATGTGCTCAATCAGTGCTGCACCAACAGTGTTCCTGCTTGAGTTGCTGAAACTAAGCTTTGCCTAGATACTGAAGGAGTAACTGAATTCTGAAGGGTTTTGACTAATAGAACATTTGGTTTGGCACTTGCAAAAAAGGCAAGTAACAGATGGCTGAAGAAGAGGAGGGCAATTGGGGTATGTGGAGTTTCAGCCATGTATAGAAGAGTCCCCCTCATACTCAGCTAAATTTGTTGCTTTCTTTGGAGTGCAATAGGAATATTGTCCCTGCTATAGAAATCCACAAGAAAGGTTTCTAAGTTGCTTTTATTCATGAATGTAATTGCTGTTATGGCATGGCAAAAAGGCAGCTGTAAAAATGTTGATGGATTAGTCCTGATGATGCTTCTGTAAGCATTTGAAACTGCTGCACACAGAGTTGGCTGCTTACAAGATGAGGAATTTAGGGAGTGAAAATACAAATTTTGTTGGCTTTGAATTTTATGTGCTAGGAACAGTTTGTGTTTCTGCAGTCTGCTGTGTCACAGCTTTTCCTTTTCCAGTTCACGAGGTAGGCATGCTTCATGCCAAGGGCCAAAGTTTCTGTAGTAAAAGGCTTTTGGGCTTACCTGCTTCTCAGGCTGAGATGGAAAAAATATAAGCACTTTTTTGGGCCTGTTACAGCCTTCCTGAAAGTGTTTCAAGTGGNTTCTGTGCTCCACGACCTCCCTGGAGGTGTTCAAGGCCAGGTTGGATGAGGCCTTGAGTGACCTGTACTAGTGGGAGGTGTCCCTGCCTATGGCAGGGGGTTGGAACTGGATGATCTTTGAGGTCCCTTCCCACCTTACCATTCTATGATTCCAAGACTGCAAACTGCTGTACTCTTTAGTATGAAACAAGAGAGCTGCTTTCAAAGCATGGTTCTTAGTTCACAGCATTGTGACCATTTACTTGTGGCTTACTCTCTAGCTTTGTTAAATGCTCTGTAAAAGACAGGATGTATTGTGAAGCAGGAGATGCAAGGTTGTATAGGCATCCTTTCTTGTAGGTAAATGAATTTCTTAACCAGAAGTTTTCCAAAGCTTGTTGCAGGATTGGCTTTCACACAGAACAACAGAATTAACCAGGTTGGATCATCCAGTCTAACCTATCACCTAACCCTTCTAATTAACTAACCCATGGCACTAAGTGCCTCATCCAGCCTCCTTTTAAACACCTCCAGGGTTGGTGACTCCACCACTGCCCCAGGCAGCCCATCCCAATGGACAGTCACTCTTTCCATGAAGAATTTCTTCCTAATGTCCAGCCTAAACCTGCCCTGGTGCAGTTTGAGACTCTGTCCTCTTGTTCTGGACAAAACCTTCTTGCTTTAGGTTTTGTCACTGAGAGGCAGCAATGTGAGGTCAGGAAGCCTACTCTGTTTTCCCAACCCTACACCCTGGTTAACAGCCTTGGAGCAAGGAACTGGTCACAAGTGGGAGCTTTGAAAAGGAGAAGAGGCAGCCACTCTGACTGGGCTTGCACTCTGAGGGTACAAATAAGACACACTGAGAGAGGAGGCCCTGTGCTGGTACCCACTTGACCCCTATAGAAGCTGGTTGAAATAGATGACTTAAAAATATATTGAATGACTCTTTGCAATTTGTATGGGGTTTTACTGTTCTAGCTACTGAACCAGGCCACCACTGTGCCACGAGTGCTGGTTGGCACAAGGGCTGGAGGGGTGAACATACCTACCAAGGAGGTGAGCAAATGATCATTAGAGCAGCTTTTCAGTCTGAACCCAGTGGGAGCCCTGCACTAAAAGCCTGGATTCTTCAACACAAAGGTAACAGCTCTACAGAAGGAGCAGGAGTCACAGAGAGATGGAAATGCTTGATCCACAGACTGCTGTTTGTTTCTTAGTTGTCCAAGGAACTGAAAGGATTGCTCTGCTCTGTGGGAAACACTTGAGAGTTTTCTTCTTCTGGCGTTGCTCCTCACAAACAAGGTGTATTGTCTTGCTCCTTCCTTGTTTGTTTGCTTCTTGATGGTTTTTGAATAGGAAAAAGTGTTCTCCTCCTCCATAGATGTGCCTTTGCCTTATTTCCCCTCTGAATAGTGGATAGTCTTCAAGAATAGAAAGATGACTTGAAAATGCTCTGTGGGTTTTGTACCTGCAGGAAATGCAGACTTAACACTGACTTCTGATCACATGGTAAATGAAACATCAGCAATTTTTCTTTGGTAATGGATCAGAACAGCAAGGGAAGTCTCATTTGTAAGGAAGATGTGTAGAGCAGTTCTGGCATGGCAAGATTCTTGTGTTCTGTCAAACATTTCCCATACAAAAATAAGTAACGTAGCAGGATCTGTGTTGGTGGTTGCTATATTTTCTAGACATGCAAGCACAGAGAAAGCTGGAGCTGTGTGTACAAGATGATGTTCCTTACTTTTTTGCCCTCATTTGTAGCTTGCTTTCTTATCCCCTTTAAAGTAGTTCTGTGAGAAGCAGATTGTACTGATACCACTGGATTTTGTTAGGTTCAAGGCCTCCTACATTCTTGTTCTCAACCTACATTAGTAAGGTCACTCAACAGACTTCTGTAAAAATTATCTGTGTCTGCTGGTCCCTTGTATAGGGACAAAAGGGTACAACAATTTCTATGGTATAGGTCAGAATTAAGAGGAAATTTTGTGAGAATGGGAAATGTGCATGCTGGAAACTGTGAAACGAAGCTTATTTGGATAGAATTTTACTAAAATACTCCATTTTCTGTAGCAGCTGAGCAAATGGAGCTTGTGGGATTTTGAAAGCTTTCAGACTGGCAGTGGTAAGAACAAAAATGAATTCCCCAGAGTGGAAGTACTCTGCTAAGTGCAATGCTAATGCTGCTGTTACAAGGCTGTAGCAGCAGCAGATTAGATCTCAAATTATTTACATCAACTTCTGTAATTTCCTCCAGGAGACAGAAAATGAGAAGAGTTACAGTGGGACGAGTGGGGAGTGCTAGTCCCAAGTAATCCTGCCAGATGGGTGATGATAGTTTGTTTGGAGCATTTTATGCATTCTTGAAGCTCAGACTGAATTTGTGTTTTCTGCAGCAGCAGACTGACTATGCCTGAGAGTTTTCTTCCTTCTAAGGCAAACTTCTGAATCAGCAGCTTGTAGTCATCTGGAAGCCTTTTCCTGTCATTGTTGGTAGCAGTAGATGTAGAAGCTGATTCTTCCCTTCTAAAAAGATCTCCAGTATTAATTATTAGCAGCTGTTTTCTCTGTCTAATGTCATGTTCATGGGAATATTGTGAATGTTGATTTTTTTGGAAGTCCTGGTGAGATACAGCAGCAGCAATGCAGACAATGAAACAGGTGGTTTTAATATTGCTCTCTCCTCCCAGACATCAGACACTGTATGAGGAGCTCAGATGCTCAGGCCTGATTCACAATTCAGCAGTGCATTGCTTCAGGAGGTTATGTTCAGCTTGGAGTTTGTTTTTTGTGGGGGAGGGTGGAGGCTTGACATGAGGCTGCAGTGTGAGTGCAGCTCAGACAGCAACTGTGTGCTGGGCTGCAGCAAGAGCAGTGTGGGCAGCAGGGCAAGGGAGGGGATTCTGCCCCTTGGCTCTGCTCTCCTCAGACCCCACCTGCAGTCCTGTGAGCCAGTCCAGAGGACCCACTCTTCCCATTGTCTTGCTCAGAGTACCAATTGAAACTGAGTTTCTTACTCCAATGCCATGGAAGAGGCATCCTTCTGGCTTTAGTAGCTTGGGTGTCTGCTCTTGAAGCTTCAGCTGGCACATCTTTCTTGCAAGACCTGCTGCAGTCATGAAGTTGTGCTTCTGGCAGGCTCTTGGTCTCTCTCTGAAAAGCCACATTCTAGTTTTCAACCTCCTCTCACCTGCTCTTACAGAAAAGGACAAAAGGACTGACTTTGGAGATGGAATTCTGTGCTCTGAGTGGGAAAGCCTGCATGCCAGGGGTATCCTAACAGGGAAAGAGAGTGCAAAGCAATGCTGCTGTGACAGCAGTAGAATGGCAGAGATGCCAAATAGTTGGATATTTTAGGCAATATGAGCTATTTATGATAGCTGTTGGCAGAGCTATCAATATTTAAATCAATACAAAAAGCTTGCAACTTGCAGCCCATTGCTTATAACACCAGGCTTGGGTAGATGACTTTATCAGGTAATGTTTTTTGGCACTTACTGGCAGGATTAAATCCATAAGCATTTCTTTGCCAGTTTCTTTAAATTCCCTGGATTGTGACCACCTGAATGTATGTAAGCCCAAGTGCTGAACTGCAGCTTTTCCCTCTATGTTGCCTAAGTTTGTCTTTCCTTTTGCAGTTTCTAGCAAGCTGTGACATGTGATGGAGTGGAGATGTTTCAGATGGGTGTTTTCCTGGCACTGCCCACCTCTCCCTTCCTGCCCCTTAACCCCAAAACTAACCCTAGTCCACCAAGACAGTTACTTCACTTTTGATTTTGGTAATCTTTGAAAACAATTAATTGGGTCTGGAGATANAACCTCCCTGGAGGTGTTCAAGGCCAGGTTGGATGAGGCCTTGAGTGACCTGTGCTAGTGGGAGGTGTCCCTGCCTATGGCAGGGGGTTGGAACTGGATGAGCTTTGAGGTCCCTCCCAACCTTAGCATTCTATGATTCTATAATCTGGCTTAAGCTGCTTCTCAGAGCAGAGCATCTTCAAAGGCAGATTAGGTTGCTCAGGGAATTGTCCAGGTAAATTTGGGGGTTGGGAGGGTGGAGACTCCACCACTTTTCTGGTGCCAAGTCGCAGTGTTTGTTGTACTTGCCTGAACTTGCTGTTCCTCTGTGCTCAGCTGGAATTTCCCTTGCTGGGACTTGTGACTGTTGCTTCCTGAACATCCGCTGCATGCCTCTGAAGAGTCTGTCCCCAGCTGCTGTATTCCTTCAGACCTTGGGAGACTGCTGACGTCCACTCTGTCCCTTCACTTCTGACCAAATAAGGCCAGGCCCCTTAGTGTGTCCTTGCAGGTCGTGTGCCTTCAGCCCCAGTGGCCTTTCTCCACTCTCTCTGATTGTACCAGGGTCTCAAAATGGACACAATACTCCAGGTGTGACCTCGAAAGTAGCAAGTAAGCAAGATCCTGGGTACAGTCTTGAGAGTGCAATCAGATTTCCCTTAGTCCAGATCACTGCAAGTGCACTCTAACTTTGCTACCTCTAAAGCCAAACAGAATTACTTCAATCAGTGGTCTTTCATAGAATGCTTTGGATCAGAAGGGACTTTAAAGGTCCTCTGCTCCAGCTTCTTGCAGTCAGCAAGGATGTCTTCAGTTAGATCAGGTTGCTCAGAAATCCTCCACTGGTAGCATGGTCTTGTTTGGTGGGAATTGATGCACCAGATTTAAACATAGAATGGTAAGGTTGGATGGGACCTCAAAGATCATCCAGTTCCAACCCCCTGCCACAGGCAGGGACACCTCCCACTAGTACAGGTCACTCAAGGACTCCTCCATCCTGGCCTTGAACACCTCCAGGGAGGTTGTGGAGCACAGAATC
>WBNM01017710.1:142653-158145 GCA_013399055.1 Ramphastos sulfuratus | reverse complement strand
AAAAAAAAAAAAAAAGAAAAGTCTTGTCCCAAAGCCCTGCTAGCAGGACAGATAACAAAGGAGATGAAAGATGGCTAATTTTACATTCCTCTGGGCAATTTATCTTTTCTTATCTCAGGTCTGTGTGCCCTCATGATCTGCCTCCTGGACCATTGTTTTCCATTTTGTCTATCAGGCTAGCATGGAAAAACTCATGACACAGCAGCATGGCAGCCCTCTCTACAGATCTGCTACTTCCATTGCCCCCCTGTCTAAATCAGACCTGGCAGGGTGAATTTTACCCACCACTTGTAGTTTGTGGAGAACCACCAGAGGCAGCCTGCGATTCATGCCTCCCTCACACAGCCAGAGTGTGGGAAGGGGTATGAGCAGAAACTAAAACCAGTGTCCTGGGTGCCACTGCAAACAGGCAAGGTTAGCACATTCCCACTGACACTCTTGGAATGCAGGCACCTGTACAGAAAATGGATGCCTCAAGTGTCTACCAACACCTGTCCACGGTAGTTAAGGAAAGCTGATACCTACCAGCATTTATGGGATTGCATGGACAGGGAAAAATATTTCAGTGATATATTGCTGCTCAGGCAGCTCCCATGTGGGATCCAGACAGTCATCCTCCTGTATCATGTTAATAGTATTTTGTTAGTATCATCTCTGCTTCTGCAAGTGTTCATCTATGGATTGACCCTTGGTGAATCACAGGGTCATTTTCAGCCCTTGGCAGCATGCTCGCTGCCTTAAAATGAAAAGAGAGAGTGATTGCATGTGGTAAAAAAGTTCCCTGAAAGGAGAGAACTGGGGGAAGCCCACACCCCTAGGGCTCTTCTCAGGGAAAGATGGAAAATCACTGTTTCCTGAGTCTAGGAGTAGGTGGAAGGGAGGAGAGAACACTGATTGTGCTGGGCCTACTGAAGATGGAGGGCTGAGCTCTGACCTGGCACCTTGGTAGTGATGCTAATGAAAGCATTATGCACCAAGAGCCATGTATTGAATATGAGACAGAACTGGGCAGGCTCTTTACATCTTACCTGTTATATGGGGAGCTAAAAAGCCACACAATTGCTTCCTCAACCAAAAATTTGCTGTCAGAGTGCGTTCATGTCAGTTGAAGGCAGATCACAGCCTCCCAAAGGGCTTCGAAGATAAGATAACAAGCACACACACAAAAAATGTGGTCTGCCTTAAATTCCTCTGGAGGGCCACTAAGGCACTGCTAAGACAGCTCTGGATTGAATGCACTGGCTTGCCTGTAGCCTTCCAGTAAAATATGTTTTTCTACCTGCAAACCTCCTCTTTAGAAAAGGAGAGATGTGTGGAACAGTCTTGTCTCCAGAGCAGGGGTGCAAACAGCATCTCAAAACGGACACATTTATGCATGTGATCTGTTGTGCCTGGGGACCACATGGCTTGATTGGCACCACATTGCAATGCAGAACCTGAGAGCAGTAGAAAGGGTCAGACCAACGCTCCTGGGTCAGCCTGGTAGTACATTCCCAAAAGCAACCAAAGGTGGATGGAGAGGAAAAGAGGGAGAGAAACATAGCAAGCAGAAAATGAAGCATTTCATTGCAACCTTTCAGCTTCAGAGAACTTTAGGGATTGGAAGGGGCCTCAAAAGATCACCTAGTCCAAACCCCTGCCAGAGCAGGATCACCTAGAGTAGCTCACACAGGAATGCATCCAGGTGGGTTTTGAATATCTCCAGAGAAGGAGACTCCATAACCTCTCTGGGCAGCCTGTTCCAGTGTTTTGTCACCCTCACAGTGAAATAATTCTTTCCTGTGTTCACATGGAACCTCCTATGCTCCAGCTTGCACCCATTGGCTCTCATTCTATCACTGGACATCACTGGGAAGATCCTGGCTTCATGCTCCTGACGTGTCCCCTTCACATATTTGTAAACATTAATGAGGTCACCTCCCAGTCTCCTCCTTTCCAAGCTAAGGAGACCCAGCTCCCTCAGCCTTTCCTCACAAGGGAGACATACCACTCTCTCAATCATCTTTGTGCTCTGCTTTGGACTTTCTGAAGCAGTTCCCTGGCAGATGTGAAATTTGAAGGACTGTCTCGCCGAATGCTGCAGCTAAATCTCCGTGTCTTGCAGCACCAGTTAGCCCCAGCTCTGGCTAAATGCTGTTGAGACCTGAACCTTTATACTGGGAGGCTCCACATTTTCTGGTGGCAGTGAGTTCCCCAGTTCAATTATGTGCAGCACGGAAAAGTGTTCCTTTGCATTTATTTCCAATCATCTGCCTGATAATTTCAAAGGAGTTCCCATTCTGTCCTATCTAATTTAGAGGATGTGTGCCCAGTGGCTAGACCACAGGACTGGATTTCTGAATTAATTCTATTTTCATCTCTGTCATTCTTCTAAAAGAGTAGGTATTATTATTCACCGGAGTGAGTTTCACCTTCAGCCAGCTCAATTAAAGTTACCCCAAGCAAATAGTGATCTGGAATTTGGACTGAAATGACATAGCTGAGACTAATGTTCCCTGTATACCTGCAGAGAACAGGTAGAAACCAAACTAGGCAATAAAGGTAAAAATCCTCTTTTAAATTTCCAATACCTGGATCGATTGTGCAATTGAAACCGCTGCCAAGGTGCTATGAAATTACTTGTCATATAGGAGTAGGCCCTATTATGTAGCAGAGTGCCTGCAGTTACAGAAAGATCAGATGAGATCCCCTGATGAAAGGGAAAAATGTCTTCTTTCTAAAAACATCAATTTACATACTGACCTAAGAACCATCTACCTATTGAGCTGCTGTAATTGTGCAGTTTGCTATTTCTATTGACAGGTCCCCATGTCACTTGTCAGTCGTCTCTGAAGCAGCACCAAAAAATCTTGAAATAATATAGCCAGACCAAAGAGCCCTTAGCAACCTGCCTTGGCAGCTGAGAGAGGTTCAGGGATGTAAAGGTGCTGCTCAAAAGGAGAAGTCATAAGTGTCCATGCTAATTACAGTCTTGGGCACATGCTAGTACCATGCTTGCAGTCCAGTGTTAATAGGAATTCCCCCACTCCCCTCTTTCTTTCAGAGGCAAAAAACCAGAAGGAAAGCCTGGAAGCCTTTCTGCAATGGGTTGTTTGCATCCAGGATGTGTACAAATCTCTTCACATTTATTTAGAAACTAAAGCAATTAAAACACCCCAGGCCCCTCCTGTTAACTCAGAAACATCATTATGAAGATGCTTATGCCACAGCGGCTTTACTACGCTCAGTTTACTGGAAAACTGGAAAGCTGCATTTTCAACCATTTCACCAACAGGTTCCTGAGGTTGCTAATGACTTGCAAAAATCTGCCCAACAGTAACAACCTCGGGGAGACTGCATTGTCTCCTCTGAGAATCCCTATTTGTTTTCAGAATGAGAAATTTAATTAGGAGAGGGTTTTCTCTTTTCTGGCAGAGGAGTTCATGCCTTGTGCCCTCAACAAGTAAGCCCTGTATGACTGCTCAGAGCCTCCTGGGACCAACCCAGACAAAGGAAATTAATCCAATTTTAAACTGGTTCCTGCTGTGTCTTCCCCATTCTTGTGCAAGTTCACAGAATCACAGAATTGTCAGGGTTGGAAGGGACCTCAAAGATCATCCAGGTTCAGCCTCCCTGCCATAGGCAGGGACACCTTACACTAGATCAGGTGGCCCAGAGCCACATCCAGACTGGCTTTAAAAACTTCCAGGGACTACCTGGAAGTTCCAGGGACTACCTGGACTTCTACCAATTCCCTGGGCAACCTGTTCCAGTGTCCCACCACCCTCATGGTGAAGAACTTCTTTCTGACATCCAATCTGAATCTACCCACTTCTAGTTTTTCTCCATTCTCCCCAGTCCTATCACTACCTGACATCCTAAAAAGTCTCTCCTGTAGGGCCCCTTCAGATACTGGAAGGCCACAATAAGATCTCTTAAGCAACTGAGTTCACCCCATCACCTTTTGGAGTTTACCACTGTGCCCATGCATGTGCTCATGCACAGGTTTCATGGCTGGGAGGAGGGCTCAGAGGTGAGGTGGGAGCCACTGCAGGAGATTTACCACATGACTGACCAGGGGCTGGCCAGCACCATCATGGCTGGCCAGGAATGCCACCACATGCATCCAGGCAGCATTGCTCTGGCAGGGCAGCTAGGCCATCCATTGCAAGGAAGGCTGTGCAAAAACAAACCTATCTGGGCAGGCGCAGAGATAAGGAACAGCCAGGTGCCACCAACATTCCTGAGGGCTTTCTCAACTTCCACTGTCATAAAAAAAAACACCACGCACATGAGGCACACTTGGGAATCCCCAAAGATTCTCCATTAAGTCACTAATTGCAGCTAATTATTGTGAGGATGATTTGTGAGTGGTGTGCACTCACTCCCTCAGATTTGAGACTGAAGAGCAGTGCCAATTCCTAGCTGGTGGCACTGGCAAATTGTAGAGATCAAACACCACAAGAAGCAGCTCTGGCAGCAGGCAGAGCTCATCTCAGAGTCATCTCAGGTGGGATTCAATGATCTTAAAGGTCTTTCCCAACAAAAATGATTCTAAGGAGACAGGGGCTTTAAAAACTCAGTTGGAATCAGCATGTTCTGATGTAAATGAACACTCTCCAATAACATTTGCAAATCTACAGCAAAGCCTAGATCATCAGACAGCAAAACTAACGTGTTTGATTTTTTTTTTCTTTTTAAATTGACAATTCAAACTGAAAGGAGGCGGGGGAGGTGGTGGAAAGGGCTATTAACACACAGCACTTAAAATTCACTCCGTTAAGTTAGGGAAGGAATTACTCATCACTCCAGAAAACATGGTTTTGAAACACACCACAAGATGTTTCCCTGCATCAGGCTTTCCCAAGGAAGCTCTGTGTTGGGCTCAATGTCCTGTGCAAAAAGAAATGCAAAGCAGAGGCAAGCATTTCCTGCTCAGCTCAGACAGCCATCAGAGACTGATTTGCAAAAGGGAAACTGGCTAAGGTTATTTTCAGCTTAGCAGTATCTCTTCAAAGTTGATAACACCACAGCACATTGATCTACAATGAGCACGCACCTGAACAAAGTCTGATACAGAATTCCTTCTAAAAATGAAGCAAAAGCGAATGTAAACATACCTGAGAGTTGGAAGCTTGGCCTCCAGCCTACTGCCTCCCTGCCAGGGCAACCCTCCATGCCATACAGATTGGTCATTCCCTATCGGAAGTCATTCTGAAGGAAAGCTGTGCCTTACTAGACAACCCCTCATTTTCATCTCTGTTATCTGGGCATCACAGCAATGGCCAGAGTCAGATTAGGCAGATAGATAGATGGATGCTTTACATTGCATTCTAATGACAAAAAGAGGCCCTGGAGATAATGCCTCACTTGCCCCAAAGGAGGACACGAAAGGTGACACATCCGTGATAAGGAAGTAGCTCGTGCCCTGAGAGTAACTCAGCTGGTAGCTTCTGCTTGTCCACTTTGACCCTGCACTTGCAGAAACTTTGCTCTAAATAGCAAAATATTACAAGCCAGGAGACTAGAATCATAGAATCATAGAATGGTTTAGCTTGGAAGACACCTCAAAGATCATCTAGTTCCAACCCTCTGCCATAGACAGGGACATCTCCCACTAGTACAGGTCACTCAAGGCCTCATCCAATCTGGCCTTAAACCCCTCCAGGGAGGGAGCAGCCACAACCTCCCTGGGCAACCCGCTCCAGTGTTTCACCACCCTCGCTGTGAAGAACTTCTTCCTAACATCTACTTTAAATCTCTCTCCTGCCGGTTTAAATCTATTGTCCTGTCATTACAAGACCTTGTAAATGGTCCCTCCCCAGCCCTCCTTTAGGTCCCCTTCAGATACTGGAAGTCCACTACAAGGTCGCCTTGAAGTAGCTGGGCAAAATGTTCTTTTTATACACCACAGTTTTCACTGAACCATTTAAAAAACTCAAACAGGTGCTGTGAAGCAGCTTGTTGAGGTATCTCATAAGCTTGCTATTGAAAGACCATCAGACACACTGTGGATGCAAGAATGAGGGATTGCAAATGACTTCTTGGAGTTTTTCCCTACCTTTGCCTACTGTGGGGGTTGGCTCTGCCTTTTCTCAGCTGGAATGTTCCAGAGGGAAACAGAGAAGCTTTTCCTTGAACCTTGCAGGACAATTTGTCGCTTGAAACAATTCACCAAGATACAAGAAGCTTAGTTTAGAAACTGATATATCCAGTCAGGAGCCCTCAGAGACAATAAAGCATCTGTTTGACTTCCTTAATGGGTAAGCTGTGTGTACATCATTTATCCCTGCTCCTGCTCTCCCTCTTCAGCTCTCACTATTTGTTTTTGTTGTTTTTTTATTGTTGTTGTTGTTAAAAAGAGGTTGCCTGTCTTTCCGTTGGTGAGCATCTTGAGACACATTGCCTGGAGTCTGACCTCCCAAGTAGGGTGGGATTTGAATCTGAAATCCACTCAGTTTGATCTCTCAAGACCTGCCACGCTGCACAGCTTGTACATCTTTAGGGAAAAGGCATGCCTTCAAAATCTGTCCTTTTCAGAGGCCTGCCGCCGTTGTCAGCTGCCATCTTTCAGGAGGAAAGATCTAAAATTAGAGAAAAGCTGCCCTCCACTGCTGGAGAATACTGCTGCTGTGACATATGAAAGCAGCAAAAAGCTTCAAATAAAGGTCTTCTGCTTAGACTCACGTAACAGGCAAGAAAGGCTTCAGGTTTCTCCTGTCTGGACCAGCGTTTGCAGGGAACTGGTTTAAGTAGGCAGCCACAGCACAGTGCTTATCTTTGTCTGCCTAACCGTTTGTACCTTTTCTGTCATCATAAGCACTGTTATTGTGATGGAAACCTACAGATTTGAGGGGTTTTCTTTTAGATACCTTTCCTAGAAATCCTGAGGGTTGCCAGGAGAGATCCTACTCTTTCCAGTAAATCAGTGAAGAGGAAAGAAGCTCTCTGTGCAGAAACAGTGGCTCAAGACTTTTTACATAGTGTTGTGATGAGGTGTGGACACCACACAAGGACCGAGTTGTGGCTGGGGCACTGGAGACCTTGAGTTAAAATCTGTGGCCTTCAGATAGGCCCAGGGTGTCCTCAGGAACCCCCGAAAACCTATCACCAATGGCAGTTACGGGTCTGAGCCACTGCTGGTGAATCCCAACATGTCCCTACTGACCCCACTGCTGTTCCTGCCACCATGGCATTGCCACACAGCTGCATCCCTCCCATTAAATAGCCTTTTCCCACCCCGCGGGGGTTAGTGGAGCTAACAGGGTTAGAGCTGTTCTATTGTACCATGTCACAACACCAAGGTGCAGTGCCTAGAGGCAGGAAGTCCTCGGGAGACTGTCTCCTGGTGCCAGAGGGGAGAGGAGGTGGTGACACATGACGGCAGGTGAGCTAAGACAAGAAATTACAGAATCACAGAATTACAGAACTGTCAGGGCTGAAAGGGACCTCAAAGATCATCCAGTTCCAACCCTGCTGCCATGGGCAGGGACCCCTCATGCTAGATCAGGTGCAAACCTCCTGCTCCCTGGAGGCAATGAAGATGCTACAAGAGAGCAGGATTTTGCTGAGAGCAAGGCAATGTGATGGTTTACCTTTTAATCTGTATGTTTTACTGTATGCTAAAAATGCAAACCCCGTTCTGAGTCAGCAAGGACACACTGCAGGGAATCACTGTAGTAGTTTAAGGTTTTTTTGAATAGTCTAATATGAGAAATCAGTACAGAATCTGAATGAGCAGGGCATTGGTTGTAAAAAGAAAATAATGATAAAGTCTATATCATTCATTGGTTTGCTCAGAGGTATACAAAGCCAATGTATAAACAATTTGTTCTTCTTGCTCTTTCAGCACTGTGTCTGTTCGCTGCTCCTTCTCTCTGCTCTAATCTCTTCCACTGACCTTGACTGTCCAGATAACAGGTGAGCTTTGCTGGTTCTTTTCTATCTGGGAGAGAGACGGTGGCATTGGCCCCTTCTGGGCTTTCTTTGTCTGGAGGGGGAAGATTGGATTTCTCTATTAATTCTAAACTGTATATAATTGTAACTATACTTATTTCATTTTTTATATGTGGTTGTAAATTTAGTTTTGCTGTAAAATATGCTTTTATCTTGCTTTCAAGGCATCTGAGCTGGTCTGGTAAATTTTAACTGGGGGATGGGGGTAAGTTCCCAACCCTCCAAAATCACAATGAAGAACACAAAAAACAAACCCTTTTCTTCCTTCTCTCTCCTCCCTTTTGTTTCTGCTCCCCCAAGCCTGGCTTCCTAACAACTCACTTCCCTGCTGTGTCATCACTCATGACTGCATCGTGCTGCTGATGTCAGGCTGCAAACCGCCTGCCTACGGGCAGCTGTCTCCGGCAAGAACCGCAGGGCTCTCCTGCAGCCCCAGCAGTCCAGCAGCGCTGACCTGCTGCGTCTCGCCGCAGCACACCGGCAACATCCTGCCGGCTGTGCAAGGTGCGCCCCGTGATTTTGGGGAGGAAAAACAAGGGGTGGCTTAGTAAGACCTGCTGCCTCAGCAGTCACACGGCTGAACAAGAGGTTGTTTGGTAGAGAACTTTAAAAATCACCAGCCAAAGGTCAGCACACTGAAGCAAACCTCTCACCTACAGTCTGTGGTGGGTTAGGAACTTAGACATGCACACACACACACACTTAGAATTTACCAGACCAGCTCAGATGGCTTGGAAATAAGATGAAGCTCTATTTACAGCAGAACAAAATTTACAAGCATACATACACAATATATTTGCAAATATTTACAATTATGTACAAATTGGAAATGATACATAAATCCAAAGTCCCTCCTGGACAAATAAAGCTGCCCAGAAAGGCTCAAAGCTACTCCCCTTCTTTCTCACTCTGCTTTCCCAGGCAGACCAACAGAACAACCAGCAAAGCTACATTGTTATTTGTTAGCCAAGATTAGTGGAAAAGGTATTAGAGCAGAGTGAGGAGGAAGTGAATAGATCCAGTGTCACAGACCAGAGTGGGACAAACTGTTGACATTTTGGCTTTTTATCCCTCTCAGCAAACCAGTGAATGATACAGACTTCATCATTATTTTCTTTTTTTACAACCAATGCTAATTTCTCCCATTAAAATATTCCAGTTAGCCTCAAACTAGCACACAATCAGAGAGCATGGGTGATCTGCAGAGACTGACAAAAGAACCCCACAGCTCATGAAGAGTTATGAAGTAGATATTGTTTATTACGGCGCTGGGTGCCAGGGGAGGATTGTTCCATCAAACCTGCACACCTTACGCTGGCACAAGCCACAACCTACATTACAAAAGATATACATATTCATGGTAAGAGATAGGCTTATTACAATTATTTCTTAGAATAGGTGTGATTATGTACTGGTTTGAGGTTAATTGGGATATTTTTATGAGAGAAATTAGATCATTGGCTGTGAGAAGAAAATAATAGTGATGTTTGCTTAGGGATAAAACAAGAAGCAATAACAGAGCTAGTCTCTGTCTGTCTGCCATCTGCTTTACTATCTCTGCCTGAACCCGTGTAACTCAAACTNAGGGGCCCTTCACCAATATTCTTTTCCCTTCATCATGGGGAAAAAAATTGCCCAGGGAGGTGATTGGGGCCCTCACCTATCCCTGGATATATTCAAGGGCAACCTGATCTAGTTCAAGATGGCCTCGCTTACTGCAGAGGGAATTGTACTGGATGACCAGGCATTGGAATGGGCTGCCCAGGAAGGTGGTTGGGTTACCAACCCTGTATGTGCTTAAAAGTCATTTGGATGTGGTGCTTGGGGATATGGTTTAGGATGAACCTTGCAGAGTAGGGTTATTAGTTGGACTTGGTGATCCTGAGGGTCTTTTCC
Organism: Ramphastos sulfuratus; assembly: GCA_013399055.1. Taxonomy (NCBI): domain Eukaryota; kingdom Metazoa; phylum Chordata; class Aves; order Piciformes; family Ramphastidae; genus Ramphastos; species Ramphastos sulfuratus. The sequence continues at coordinate 148,314 of WBNM01017710.1, read as the reverse complement.
AACCTGAATGTTTCTGTGATTCTGTGACCTTTGGAGGTCCCTTCCAATCCAGACCATTCTGTGATTCCATGAATATTAACACCAGGAGAATGGGAGGACAAGACCAAGGGAAAGGTGTAGAAACTGCACATGGGGAGCTTGCTTTGGCAGGATTACAACAGGTATCTGCAAAGCAGTTGCAGCCTTCAGAGGTTCCTCCTTCCACATATGATTAGAGGAGAGCCTGCTCCTGGTCCTCATGCTCTAGGCCCTCCCTGCAGCAGTGTTGTGGCAGCGTCAGCCCTGTGCACTGCAGGATGCCTGCAGAAGAGGCTCCTCCTTCCATCCTTTTCACCACAATGTCACACAATGGCTGACTTTGTCATGGTGATGGGGAAAACCAGAGCCTTCAGTGCACTGCCAATGGATTGCCACCAACAACTGAGGTGCCAGAATGTTTTCCAGAACCTGTCAGATCCCTGCATCTCATAAGAGTGCAATGACAGGGGAAACGTCAAAATTAGTAGCTAGGCTGCAACTGCAGGTAATGGAGGCTGACTCACAGAAATCACAAAAATATTCCAGTTGGAAAAGACCCTCAGGATCACCTAGTCCAACCATTATCTCTTCTCTACAAAGTTAACCCTTAAGCCATATCCTCAAGTACCATATCCAAATGACTTTTAAGCACATCCAGGGTTGGTGACTCAACCACCTCTCTGGGCAGCCCATTCCAATGCCAAACCACTCTTACTGGGATAAAATGTTTCTCAATGTCCAGTATAAACCTACCTGGTTGCAGCTTGAGGCCATTCCCTCTTGTTCTGTTGCTAATTAGCTGTGAGAAGAGACCAGCAGCAGCCTCTCCACAACAGCCTTTCAGGTAGCCATAGACAGCAATGAGGTCCCCCCTCAGCCTCCTCTTCTTCAAACAAAACCAGCCTCAGCTCCAGCTCCTTCAGTCACTCATAAGATTTATTCTCCAGGCCCTTCACTCAGTATCCCACAGGGCACAGACCATGCAAAGTAGAATCCTGTGGAAGAAAGCAACTGGCAGCTTAAAGGGGAGTGGAATTTAGTTGCTGAAGTTAAAATGGATCTGTTTTTCTTAGGCAGGAGTGGTAGAAGTTTGTCTTCTTGAACCATTAAAGTGTCACCTGATGTCACCCCAATCCTGGTATTACTTTTGGTTCTGCAAGGGATCAGATCAAGTTATTAAAGGCATGGCAGTCAAAAGTGCATATGCTTTTAGCACTGGTATTTTAGGCCTGATTCAAAAGCCAGTGAAACCACTGGGGGGAAAAATCCATTTATTCCCTTGAATTTTTCTCCTTCTAGACTGACTTTATGGAACAGTCTCACAGGAACCCAAGCTGCCAGTGGAACATGGCTACTTGCCTGGAAAACCAGGACACACTGCTTCAACTGAGAAACATGAGTATTAGTGAGTTCATATCACTCGGTGCAGCATTACTGCCAGACATAACCATGGAGGGTTTGCTCCAGAGCCTTGCCCCATCCCTGTCCTACTTGTCTCCTATGTTTGTGCAGGTCTGCCTGTCACAAGTAAAACCTGATTCCAAATTGGGTTATGTATTTTAAGCCAAGCCATTCGGATCAAGTTCTTAGGATGTCCACTGACTAAAATACCTGATCCCTAATCTCTGCTTAGCCTCTGACTTTGGACTTGACTGAGATGAGTGTGATCCTGTGCTGCAGGGATGACTGTGGATGCAGCCCTAGGTCTGGAGACCAGGAGTCAGAAGGTCAGCAGAGCAGGAACAAAGAGGGAAATGAGCAGCCTGAAACTCATGGGGCCAAGACGTGATGTCCACCTGCAGGCAAGACCCAGCTGCTGAGAGCAAGGTGCTTCTGTGAAGCAGTGGGTGTTGGTACTGCTTGCCAGGCAGCTTACTGCACTGGAATACCAGGGTTACATCACCATTTCCAGACCCTCCTCCAGTTTATGAGTAGAGAAATGGATGTTTCAGTGGGCATTCAAACAAAAGAAGTGGACACAGTTAAAAGGATTTTCTGATATTTGTTTAACTTGGCTGCTACACTTTAGTGATGAAAAGGAAGGGTTTTGCTAAAGTTGGAACAAACAGTAGATCAGAACATTAAATGAAGCTTTAGCAAACCTGCCAGTTGTGCTAAGTCAGGTATGCTGATGAGGTAAAAATTCAATTCCACATTGAAATTAACAATTTCAAGTACCAATGTTCACAGCAAGCCAAATTATATTACCTACCAAACCTCCAGGTGCTCCGGATAGTCTCTGTCATTGGTCTGATCACTATTTGCAACACTAAAATCTACCATGGAAAGAGAGAGAGAAGGAGAACAACTTTTTAATCTGTACAGGGCAGACAGTGGAGAAAGCTGGAAACTGTCCAGCCAGCCTGCTGCAGGACCTGTTGTAGGCTGACAATATCTGCAGTGCCATCTAAGCATCTCACTCTGATCATCCCCCAGTTCCATCCACCCCCTCACCTCCTCCATTAAATTATATGAAGTATAGGAAAGGTGCTAGTTCAGTAGGGTCAGAACAAGCAGAGAGCTGGGAAGAATAAGGAAGAACGCCTAAGGGATTTGTGGCTCATGGATGTTCAGCAGGTAGTTTGAGTGAGACACCGGCAGGGAGATGCATGAAGGTCCCAGAACTCTGGTGTCAAGCCTCTACTGGGTGTGACACCTTATCCCAGGCCAAAAAAATCAGCAATGTAACAAATCATAGAGTGGTTTGGGTTGGAAGGGAGCTCCAAAGGTCATCTAATCCAGCCCTCTCTGCAGTCAGCAGGGACATCCTCAAATAGATGAGGTTGCCCAGAGCCTTGTTGAGCCTCACCTTCAATATCTCCAGGGGTGGGGCCTCAACCACTTCCCTAGGCAATGTGTTCCACTGTGTCCACTACCTTCATGGTAAAGAACCTGTTCCTAACATCCAGTCTAAATCTGCTCTTCCTCAGTTTGAAGCCATTGCCCTCATCCTATCACTCCAGGCATTTGTAAACAGTCGCTCTAACTTGTAGGCCCCCTTCAGGTACTGGAAGGTCATTATTAGGTCTCCCCAGAGTTTCTCTTCTTCAGGCTGAACAACCCCAGCTCCCTTAGCCTGTCCTTGTAGCAGAGGTGTTCTAACTTCTTGATCATTTTCATGGCCCTTCTCTTGGACCTGCTCCATCAGGTTCATGTCCTTCCTCCAGACCTGGACACAGTACTTCAGGTGAGGTCTCACCAGAGCAGAATAAAGTGGTAGAATCACCTCTCTGGATCTGCTGGACACCCTGCTTTTGATGCAGCTCAGGTTTCAATTTGCCTTCTGGGTTGCAAGCTCAAACTGTCTGCTCATGTCCAGCTTCTCACTCATTGGCATCTCCAAGTCCTTTTCTGCAGGGCTGCTTTCTATCCCTTCATCTCCAGTCTGTATTGATAGTGAGGATTGTTCCAGCCCGGATGCAGAATCCTGCACTTGCTCTTGTTGAACCTCATATGAGGCTCACCTGGGCCCACCTCTCCAGCTTGTGCAGGTCCCTTTGGGTGACATCTCACCCCTCTAGGGTAATACAGCTTCTGCTGTCACAGTGTCCCTCCAGTTGAGAAACTCCTGAGTATTTAGTGAGAACTGGAGCATTCATCTACTCCTTACTGCAGTGGCAAAAGGAGCAGCATGAGTAACTCCACACAGGGATGAGTAAGAGATTCACAGCTCGAGTTGCACACTTCTTGCTCAACCTTGCACTGCCCATCTGCAGCAAAGTGAGGAACAGATATGGTAATGCACAACATCCGAGTTTGTGACTTATGAGTAGTAATTATTGTAATTAAGCAGTGGTCCCCAAATAATTTCTCACTTATGAATGTTTCTTCACTCAGGGAAACTCCCATTTACCATTGCCTGAGTAAGGGCACAGCAATTTTGCCCCAGAAGACTTTTGTATAGCATACTGAAGCTGTACTCTCAAATTACACATCTAGTTAAAACACCCTTATAAGTAATTTTCTTGTTTGCAGCTTGTATAAACTTATTACCAAGTTAGAATTAAATGAACAATTAGCATATACTATACTATAATATAATATAAAGTTCACTCCTTAGAATGCAATCTAAAATTCACCAAATAGAACAGTAATGGTAGGGAACTAAGCAAACAGGATAGGTGTGAAATTAAACAGGATATAGATGCATTGTATGAGAGAGAATTGATGGTGGAAATGAGTCACCTTTGTTCAAAGCATTGCTACCATCTGTGGCATGCTGTGTAGAGGGAAAGTAAGGCATCCAGGACAACAGTGGCCGTACAAAAATAACACCAGAGCTCTCCCAACCTGCACTTAGTCTGTAACAGAGAGAAATGCTACAAGTGAAACCCAGAAACTCCATGCTGGAGAGCTGTGCAGGATGGTGGTCCCCTTCCTGGCTCCATTCCCTAGTAGAGTTCCTGCCTGTTGCCATGGGAGGTGCCTCCACCTGTCTGCAAACAGAGGTGGCACCTTATGGCTTGAAGCCTGCATCACAGAATCATAGAATCACAGAATCACAGCAGGTTAGGGTATGGAAGGGATCTCAAAAGCTCATCCAGTCCAACTCCCCTGCCAGAGCAGGATCACCTATACTAGATCACACAGGAACATTTCCAGGCTGAAAGCTGGTGAGCAATACTGACTCCATCTCTGATAAATAAAGGCTGATAGTGTCATGTTGGAGCTGTTCTAGTGCCTGGCTGAATTTACGCCTGCAGTGAATAAATGAACTCTCTTAAACAACCTTGTTTCAGCGTGCCTGAGGAGGGAGTGGTACCTTGAAACGTCGAGGCAGCAGAGCTGTGTCCCATGCAGCCAGGCTCTTACCCTGCAGCCAGGCTCAGGCTTTACTCTCAGCACAGTCACATGGGTGCAATCCTGGTTTCAGGTGCATTAGCACAAATCCAAGGCTGAGTCACGGGCAGAAATTCATCCCAGAGATGCCCTCTGCCTAGTGGCTTCAAAGAGGAGAGGCTACAAGATGGGCTGCCACGTGTTGTTGGTGGTGTTTTCTGACAGAGAGCACCACTGAGTGTTGTGGACCAGCAGATCAGGCTATCTGACTTCACCCAGACATCACACACAGACCACAGCTTCTTTTATGTGCAGTTCCACTCCAGGCTGCCATGAAAACATCTTGCTCCCTAGGGGACAGGAGTTGGGCCCTCTGATTTAAGCAGTAGAAGAACTGACTTTGCTCCACCCTATTTTTGCACATTAATTGTTAGATGAATGCATTTAAATATTTCTGAGGTTGACTGAAAGTGTTAGTAGATCAGACTGCTCAGATTTAGCCACCAGAAATTAAATCAGATAATAATACAGTCAGCCTCACATTCCTACAGAAGGATGATAGTTCTGTAGGATGTTGGGTTTGTATTGTCTGTGCACCTGCATGTGGAATGATGGTGATAAAGTGAGAGAGCTCAGAGCAAATTGGACTGGCAGACAGTTTTTGAAGCATAATTACTCAAAAAAACAACCTCACCCAGAGCCAGTTTAATCACAGTGCAACTGATATTTTTAATTTCCAATGGTACCAAATAAGTGTCATTCACATTAGGCTTTTACTGGCTTTGGTTTGTAATTGTGGAATGTCTGTGTTGTAGCCGAGCTAACTAAATAAATGCTGTGTTTCTCACTTTGTAATACAGACAA
>WBNM01017710.1:53141-142629 GCA_013399055.1 Ramphastos sulfuratus | reverse complement strand
AGGTTGTGGAGTCTCCTTCTCTGGAGACTTTCAAAACCTGCCTGGATGCACTCCTGTGTGAACTACCCTAGGGGATCCTGCTTTGGCAGGGAGGTTGGACTCAATGATCTCTGGAGGTCCCTTCCAACCTCTAAGGCTCTGTGATTCTGTGAAAGTTAGTGGCCTGGCAGCCCACTAAAGCTGCATTTATACCCAGCCTGTACTTGTTTAACAGTTCTGGTAGTCAGGGACTATTATCAGCAATTTCTGTTGATGGTCTCTGGACAATTAGCAGTTGAGCTAACAGACAGCTGGGGCATTAAGCCTAACCACCAGAAAGGAAGCATGGCTTGCAAAATACCATCTGAAATTTGACGTGGGATGCTGATACTGTGGAAGAAGGTAGCGCCCCAGCAAAGAAGGAGATGATCAGGGCCCCTGCTCTCAGCTGTTGCGTTTTGGACATGGCCAAGTGATGTACAGCCATTAAGAGAGGTGCAACAGAAGAAATCACCTATACTAGTTTGGCTCCCCTGGTTGTGGAGGCACTCGGCATGGGAACTGTGAGAGGAAGCAGCTGCTTACAGCTGCCCATGCATCAGAGGGGAAGGCAGCTGTTAGGGCACGTGGTGACTGGAGAACGAGCCCGAAAAACACATGGTGGGTATTAGGAAGAACAAAACAAACTGCCCCGTGGCAACTTGGTCCTGAGGGGAAAGGGCTGACGCAATTACACTAATTTCATCTGGGATGGGAAGCTGTCCCCAACCTGCTTTTATTCTCTAAGTGATCCTTTTTAACCAATTTTGGTGTTTGTTCTGGATGTCATTCTTGTTGCTGGAAGCTACAGAGGCGCAATGATCTTAAAGCTCTGTATTCCTCTGAGACAGAGATCTGAGATGAGACAAAACTGGATTCTCGCCTTTTTATCCTGCTTGTGATGTAGGGAGGGAGGAATTAGATCCTACATTCACATAGGGGGAAACATTAGAAATAATTTCTTCCTCTGAGCCTATAGTGCATCTGAAACAAAAGAATCTAGATCCCAGACTGGCTGAGGATGCATCCTCTGAAAAGTGAGGCACTTCCCCTCCCATCCGTGACTGCAGCATCCCTCTCTGCTAGCAACCTGACTGGCAGCAGGCGTGGATATTTCTGAGGAAGCAGACAAAGAGGAAAAGATGCCTTTCTGCTGCCTTTATGAGGGCTGTGGGAGGGCAGACAATACCTGAGCTGACAGGATGCCTGACAGCCCACAGCCTTCAAACAGCTCCTGGCAGTGCTGAACTGTCAGAGAGAGTTCCCAGTGAATCAGAGCTTTGCAGGACACGGCGCCGCTGGGGTCCGGTACCATGTAATGCTGCGGCCCTTTGATTTGAGGCTCACGGTTGGAAGAGCATCACTGAACCACAGACCATCTCCTGTGCACTCAGTTATCAGAGGGGGATAGAGGAGCATGTGGTAAGTGCTAGGGGATACCACCTGAAAAGCAGATGCCTACTGAAAACCCAGGATGCTGAGGGAGATTGCAGGGTAGATGTAAGCTCCTGAGGGCTGTCTGCCCAAGTGAGGGGAATGTAGGAATACTCTGGGAACTGGTAAAACAAATTACATCAGCTCCTGAGCCCCCCTTTCTCATCACAATTATGTCTTTATTGGTGAGGGGCTTTTTGGGGTGTTAGGTAGTGATAGGACTAGGAGCAATGGACCCAAGCTAGGGGAAAGGAGATTTAGATTAGATGTTAGGAAGAAGTTCTTCACCATGAGGGTGGTGAGACACTGGAACAGGATGCCCAGGGAGGTGGTGGAAGCACCATCCCTGGAAGATTTTAAAGGCCAGGCTGGATGGAGCTCTGGGAAACCTGATCTAGTGGAAAGTGTCTCTGTCCACGGCCAGGGGGTTGGAACTTCCAACTCTGATGCACCTATGATTCTTTGATTTGGGGTTGTGTGTTGTCATTTGATCACCTATGCAATGCCCCTCAGCATTGCTGGAAGAACTGGTTGTGGTGAAGGGGTAGCATTTAGGCCAGAAAGCTTGCCCCTGCCCCAGACACACAGGCACCAAAGCGTAGGTGTTTATACAAGGCCCATAGCAGTGCAATGCCTTGCTCAGCCTTCAGGCTTTAGGCAAAACCAGCCTGTTCCACTATATATATTCAAGACTGATAATTCCTGCTGCAAGAAGGCCCCAAGCAGTTGGCCTGGCTTTAATAAAACACAAATCACTGCTGCCTTCTCTCTTTTGCTCAGTGGTGAAAGAAAAGTTGTGTGGAGCCAGGGGAGGATGTGTGTCAGAGCATTTCAGGAGCAAAACCCAAACAACTCAAAATCAGTCTACCCCCACTACAGGTTTTGCCCATCCTGCAGAAGTCAGCTCCAGCACAGGTTAAACAGTTGATCCAACATTCAAGCACCAGAGACCAGTAGCATCAAGAGCTGAAATGACCTCCACTTCTCTGGGTAACCGTGGTTGAAGCAGCCCTCAGCTCCTTGGGGTTAAGATGTTCTGGGGCTCAGTCACTTTGCTTGGCTTTGCTTCACTAAACATGAAAATGTGAACAAAAGCCTCACTGCAATGTGCTCATAGCATTCAGAGGCTAGAAGACAACCTATACCAAGGGAAGCCAGATTTCATTCTGAATTATTCATTCCTCACTCACATAGGCTGTGTGCTATGTTATAGGATCGCAGGATGTTAGGGGTCGGAATGGACCTCTGGAGATCACTGCCAGAGCAGGACCATAGAATCTAGTGCAGGTCACACAGTAGTACATCCAGACAGGTCTTAAAAGTCTCCAGAGAATGAGATTCCACAGCCTCTCTGGGCAGCCTGTTCCAGTGCTCTGTGACCCCTACAGTAAAGAAGTTCTTCCTTGAGTTGAGGTGGAACTTCCTGTGCTGCAGTTTATACCCATTGCCCCTTGTCCTATCACAGGATGAAACTGAAAAGAGTTTGTCCCCTCCCTTCTGACACCCAGCCCTCAGATATTTATAAACATTGATTAAATCCCCTCTAAGTCTCTTCAATAGACCAATAAGCCCCAAGTCCCTCAGCCTCTCCTCATAGAGCAGTGCTCCAGCCCCTTAATCATCTTCATAGCCCTCCCTTGGACTCTTTCAAGTAGATCCCTGCCCCTCTTGAACTGAGGAGCCCAAAACTGAATGCAATATTCCAGGTGAGGTCTCACCAGGGCAGAGTAGAGGGAGAAGAGAACCTTCCTTGATTTGCTGGACACACTCTTCTTCATACACCCCAGGATCCCATTGGCATTCTTGGCCACAAGGGCACATTGCAGTCCTGTGGACAGCTTCTTGTCCACCAGGACTCCCAGCTCCTTCTCCACAGGGAGAAGACAGACCTTTTCTGTGCCATACCTGTCCCACAAAACCCCAGGTAGCTTTTATAACTTCATGCAGAATTAAAAATGAACTGTAGTTAGAAATGACATCCAACATAGTCTAATAAGAAGCAAAGATTTTGAAGAGACTGTTTTTTTTTCTTTTGAGGAACCCATTTGAGAATGATCCATCCTCAATCAAGCCTGTAGTATTCCCAGACAATGATATAGCTCTGCCATGTGGTTAAAAATAAACTTATTGAAAGGCTCTTCCTCATTCTTACATTCTGTGGAAATTTTCTGATTATCTTCAGAGTATGCATAGCAGTGATATGCAGGAAAATGCTGCTGTGCTTTATCTTTCTTGCCCTACCTCATCACCAGTGAGTGGATCTACCTGGGAAAGGGCTTTAGTGACTCACTGAGTGGGATGATTGGGGAACTTCAACACCTCTTCTATGAGGAAAGACTAAGAGAACTGGGCTGTTTAGCCTGGAGAAGACAAGACTGAGAGGGGATCTTATCAACGTCTATAAATACCTGAGGGTAGACTGTGAGGATGAAGGTGATGGTCTCTTTTTGGTAGTGCCCAGTGATAGGGCAAGGAACAATGGAGACAAGCTGGAACACAGGAGGTTCTACCTCGATGTGAGGGTGAGGGTGATGGAGCACTGGAACAGGCTGCTCAGAGAGGTTGTGGAGTCCCCTTCTCTGGAGACTTTCAAAACCCACCTGAATGTGTTCCTATATAACCTGCCCTGAGGTGATCCTGCTTTGGCAGGGGGGAGGAGTAGATGATCTCTGGAGGTCACTTCCAACCCCTAACATTCTGTGATTCTGTGATTCAGGTGCTTAAATACAGGTGTCTTGTGCCATTCAAGATGCCCTAGGATATTCCACTTCTGGGAGGGTAGGGATTTTCAGCAGAGTCCTCTGCTCAGTCTGCCCACCTCAGATATTCTTGGGTCTCTATAAGGGCACAAGGTTCCTAGATACACAGGGTCACCCATTTCCCTCCATTGAGCAAGACAGCTGCCTGCTACAGACACAGAGGAGGTGAGCACAGAGCAAAATGTCTGCACTGTTCCTACCAGGCCAACATTTACAGAGGTCTCTGGGGTGCATGAACTAGGACTTTATCAGAAGAAGGATGCATGAGATCCAGGGCATGGCCAGGAGCTTCCTCATGGCAAGGTACAGCACCATAGCTGCTATAGGCACATAGGCAAGGCATGGAGTGGGTACAGCACTACTGCCACATGAAAAACCAGGAGAGTGGTAAACATGCAGTGTGTCCCAGGGCAGCATGGGCAAAAGACATGCCCTGGGCACTGAGCAAAATTCACATCTGGTCCCAGACAAGCTGACATCTGCCTTTTGCTGGTCCCTGGTTACCCCATTCATTCATGGTTATCCCATTCTGGGGTGTAGCAGAAGGGCTGTGGTTAGTAGGTTGAGAGAAGTTCTCCTCCACCTCTACTGTGCCCTGGTGAGGCCACATCTGGAATGTTGTGTCCAGTTCTGGGCCCCTCAGTTCAAGAAGGATCTCAGGGAACTGCTTGGAAAAGTCCAGCACAGAGCCACAAAAATGCTGAAGAGAGTAGAACATCTTCCTTAGGAGGAGAGACTGAGGGAGCTGGGGCTCTTTAGCTTGGAGAGGAGGAGACTGAGAGGTAACTTCATTAATGTTTGTGTAAAGGCCGAGTGTCAAGAGGATGGAGCCAGGCTCTGCTTGGTGATGCCCAATGACAGGGCAAGGGGCAATGTGTGGAAGTTGAGGCATAGGAAGTTCCATGAAAACATGATGAGGATTTTTTTTTCCTTCGAGGTTGACAGAAGACTGGAACAGGCTGCCCAGGGGGGTTGTGGAGTTTTGCTCTCTGGAGATATTCAAGACCTGCCTGGATGTGTTCCTCTGTGATCTGGTATAGGTGGTCCTGCTGTGGCAGGGGTGTTGGACTGGATGATCTTTGGAGGGCACTTCCAGCCCCTAATCTTCTGCGATTCTATGATTCTGGTTACCTGCAGAGCAGGGCTGGTAAATGGCTGCTGTCTGCCTGAGCTGGACCCATGAGCAAGAAACGTGTGTTCTCAGGTATTGGAGGGCTCCCATGGGATATCTCACTCTCCTTATGATTAGACTTACTTCAGTGGGGACAGGTGAGATGCCCCAATATTTTTCCTTCGCTATGCTTTGTAGAAGATGACAGGAAAATCTGAAAACACAACATTAAATGCACATTTCTTTCCATGGAGATATTTTAAAAGTAAAAATAAAAACTAGAAGACCTCAAATAAAAGGAAAACTGTGGGGAGGAGGTACTTTTCCAAACTATCCAAATTGGAGATCTCTTTCCCAAGTTTAACCACACACCAAAAAAAGTATTTTTGTTGCAGAACCTGTTGGGTGGCTTATGTTGGAATAGCCATGCTGTATTCTCACCTTAGACTGCACCTAAAAATCTTTCCCACAAACACAAGGATGGAGGTGAAATCCCTGTAATCATTTATCCTGGTCAAAGCTCTGTGGCTGTTAGATCTACAGGCTCCCTTGGGAAGAAGAAGGCTGCTGAGTGACTTGAGGGACCAGTATCAGATTAGGAAGCACAAAATGAGAAATAAAAAGGAAGGTTTTCAATGCTTCCCACAGCCTCTGGGACAGCTGGGAAATTTAAATCATTCCCTTTCTGTCCCTCCTGTGGCTAGGATCTCCAAAGTGCTGGCTGAACTTTTCAGGGTTGTACAGATATCTACAGCTTCTCAGGGTTGTACAGATATTTACAACTATATACAGTAGTATACAAGTTAAAGGTAATACAGAGATACAAAACCCGTCCTGAGCAGCAGAGCTGCCCAGGAGGGCTTTCAAATCAACCTAATACCTTCTTTCCATCCCCTCCCTTACCTCAGAATCCCCCTTACATGCAGGGTGAGCTGGGGAGGGTCGGCAAGAGGTGTTAGAAGAAGAATAATTAGTTTGAGTTACACAGATCAAGGCAGAGGAGTTAATATGGCAAGAAGGCAGTCACAGACTGATCTTTTCTTTGTTTGTGTTCTTGTTTTTATAGGTCTCAGCAGAACGAATGGGTGATATAGACATCACTATTATTTTCTTTTCACAGCCAATGATCTAATTTCTCTCATTAAAATATTCCACTTAGCCTCAAACCAGCACACTCTGTGTCCCTGCGAGGCCAGGCCACCGCTTCAGGTGCTCCTGTAAAGCAGGTCAGTGCATGAAGGGTTATGAGCCACAGCTCAAAAGCTGCTTTGCCAGTCTAGAGGTAGTCATTCATTTGTGGGGAGGAAATGAGGCTGCCCTTTAGGTTCCCAGCCCCAGGAGTAGAAAGTTTCCTGTTTACCAGTGAGAGGGCTCTACCTGGCATTTCTTCAGTGAAACTGTGCCGCTATTAATCTTTAGGGCAAGAGCTGAAAACTGGTGTCTGGATAAAGTTTATGAATCACAGGAGACTGCTGGGGCAATAGGCCTCCAGGGAGAAAATGCACATTTAAGAGCAGGGTTTATCCATAAGTGGGGATCCTGGCAGGTAGGAGCAGCCCACAGGACCAGGGCTGCTTCTGCAGATTGCCTCCTACCCCCAAAGACTACTCAATCTGCACACGTACATTTAGCTGGACGAAGCAAGAGGAAAACCTAGAGAATAAGCATCAAGAAGTGCTGCAGTCTTTTATTTCAGTACAACTGCTTTCTACCCCAGTAACTTAGTATCCTGGTTTTGTAATAGATGTGCTGCTGCCAGAACCCATCAGAGCTGCACCTAGCTGCTGCTGCTGCTGCCGTTAGCGAGGATCTATAGGAAAGGGAAAGCCACTGGGACACAGTCCTTGGCCGGTTCCCAGGGCTCCCTAGAGAAGGCAAGAGCAGAGCAAATCCAGAGCAGGGGTGAGCAATACTGTTCTTTTAGCACTCCAGACACCAACATGGAGATGCACTTGGGAACTGTTCTCCAAAATTGTGAGGGATGTTGCTCCTCAGTTTGATACAGCCTATTAGCTTCCTGAAGACAATCTTTTTACTGGATACAGTATCTGCCCTTACACCTACCTTACAGTCATAAAAGAGGAGGCTAAAGCACTCTGATAGTGACAGGCTGACAGTGCAGGTTTGAAGAGAAGGTTAAGCAGTCTGATAAACTGGCTCATCAAATTGGTCACAAAAGCTGCATAGTATTGGATTCAATTAACTCTTAAACTTGTGTGTAACAGGGTTCTTGTCATTCCAGATCAAGCAACCCAGACACAGAATCACAGAATTAACCAGGTTGGAAAAGACCTCTAGGATCATCAAGTCCAACCTATCACCTAACCCTTCTAATTAACTAAACCATGGCACTAAGTGCCTCATCCAGCCTCCTTTTAAACACCTCCAGGGATGGTGACTCCACCACCTCCCTGGGCAGCCCATTCCAATGCCAATCACTCTTTCTGGGAAGAACTTCTTCCTAACATCCAGACTAAACCTGCCCTCGCACAGCTTGAGACTGTGTCCCCTTGTTCTGGCACTGGGTGCCTGGGAGAAGAGACCAATCTCCACCTGGCTACAACCTCCTTTCAGGTAGTTGTAGAGAGCCATGAGGTCTTCCCCAAGCCTTCTCTTCTCCAGGCTGAACACCCCCAGCTCCCTCAGCCTCTCCTCACAGGGCTGTGCTCCAGCCCCCTCACCAGCCTTGGTGCCCTTCTCTGGACACATTCAAGCACCTTAAAATATTTCTTAAATTAAGGGGCCCAGAACTGGACACAGTACTCAAGGTGTGTCCTAACCAGTGCTGAGTACAGCAGCAGGACTTCCCTGGTCCTGCTGGCCACATTATTCCTGATACAGGCCAGGATGCCACTGGCCTTCTTGGCTATCTGGGCACACTGCTGGCTCATGTTCAGCTGCTGTTGACCAGTACCCCCAGGTCCCTCTCTGCCTGGCTGCTCTCCAGCCGCTCTGTCCCCAGCCTGTAGCACTTCTTGGGGTTGTTGTGGCCAAAGTGCAGAACCTGGCACTTGGACTTGTTAAATGGCACTTCCATCTGCCTCTGCTTGTCCCCAACATCCTTCCAGTGGCTGCTTGGCCCTTTTTGACAAAGCACCCTTGCTGTTCCCATCCCAGCCTTCCCTGGTCCTGGTGGGTGAAGCTGAGTTTTCTCACTGGCTGGCAGAGCTGGCAGGTCTCACCACAGCCACTCTTCCAGCTGACACAGGCACAAGCTTTTCCTCCCAGTTGCTCTAGCCTTTGACATCTGCCTGGGGTGGCAACAGGGTGTTTAGGATGGGATCCCTTCCTGGGAGGGCTGCAAATGCCACTGAAGCTTCATGTTCTGGTATCAGGTCAGAGAGTCATTTAGTGTCTGGTTTTCTCAAGTCTGGTGAGTGCTGCAGGAGCTGCTCTACATCTGAGAGGTGGATCTCTTCCTGACAAAACTTCCAAACCTCACACATTTCAGTCAGATTGTAACTTTCCAGTATCAATCTGTCCCATCTGCTTTACCACAAAAAATGCCTTATTCTGCATTCCTGAAGGCAGCCACACACTTTGGAAACTTCCCTCACCTTTGAGGGGTTTCTCATGAGTGGACACCTCCATAATTTCCAAGAAGACATTGAGCAGACCAGCCTGCAAGGGGAGCAATGAGGTAGATGGGGAAAGCTTGAGAGCTCTCATGGTATTGGCCCCATGAGACCCACAGGAGAGGCTTCCCCACCCTCCCCATGATCGTGCCTTCGGGACAGTTCTGGACTCCTGCACTTCGTAGACTTCCTCTCAGACATTCATCACTTCTTCAGCGCACTGAGTGGCCACACTCTCCTTGTTTCCTCACAGTGATTTTTTGTCATCTTACAATGAAAATCAGTGCAGAACACACCCTGGCCTCTCTCCTACCTACCTTTTGGAGTATTAAGGAAAAGAGTTAATTTATTATCATTTACCAGTGGCCAGCTTACATCAATGAATTATCCTTACCCTGCCTTGCAAGTATCACAGAATCACAGAGGTTGGAAGAGACCTTCAGAGATTGTCAAGTACAACTCCCCCCCGCCAAGGCAGGATCACCTAGGGTAGTTAGTACAGGATCACATCCAGGCAGGTTTTGAAAGTCTCCAGAGAAGGAAACTCCACTCCAAACCTCTTTGGGCAGCCTGTTTCAGTGCTGTCACTTCCTGAGAGGTTTTCTCTTCGGTATCTGAAGAGTTTCTTATTTACCTTGAGCTATTCCACAATATTCTTCCATTCTTTACTTTTGCTTTTGTCCATTTATCTCTGTGTTCATGTTACTTCTTGCATGTACCCCTCTTCACCCTAAGCAATACCTCCCTCCCTTCTCTGGGTTCACATTTTACACTTCATATATGTCTCTCTTACCCTTCATTATTTCCTGTGCTTCCTTACCCATCCACAGTGCCCTCTTTGAACTCTCGTGGTGTTTATTAATGTTTGGTGCATGAAACAACTGTATGCACAGTGATTTATGTGTCAGTGCTTTTCATCTCATATCAGCCCACCTCATGTCTTTTCTCTCCTTTGCCTTATCAATACTTCCTTTTATTTCCCCACAGGCAGCTGCACTAGGAGCAGACATCTCTGTTTCTCCCCAATTGGAAACTCCTGTAACCCCATCATAGAAGGCTGCTGTGCTGGTTTGAGGCTAATTGGAATATTCAAATGAGAGAAATTAGATCATTGGTTGTAAAAAGAAAATAAAGATGAAGTCTGTATCATTCATTGGTTTGCTGAGAGGGATAAAAAGCCAAAATGTAAATAATTTGTCCCACTCTGCTCTGTGACACTGGATCTATTCACTTCTTCCTCACTCTGCTCTAATAACTTTTCTACTAATCTTGGCTAACAGAAAACAACTTAAGCTTTGTTGGTTGTTTTGTTTGTCTGTCTGGGAAAGTAGAGGGAGAAAGAGAGGGTAGCTTTGAGCCCCTTCTGGCAGTTTCCTTTGTCTGGGAGGGAGTNCTGCTGGCTCATGTTCAGCTGCTGTTGACCAGTACCCCCAGGTCCCTCTCTGCCTGGCTGCTCTCCAGCCGCTCTGTCCCCAGCCTGTAGCACTTCTTGGGGTTGTTGTGGCCAAAGTGCAGAACCTGGCACTTGGACTTGTTAAATGGCACTTCCATCTGCCTCTGCTTGTCCCCAACATCCTTCCAGTGGCTGCTTGGCCCCTTTTGACAAAGCACCCTTGCTGTTCCCATCCCAGCCTTCCCTGGTCCTGGTGGGTGAAGCTGAGTTTTCTCACTGGCTGGCAGAGCTGGCAGGTCTCACCACAGCCACTCTTCCAGCTGACACAGGCACAAGCTTTTCCTCCCAGTTGCTCTAGCCTTTGACATCTGCCTGGGGTGGCAACAGGGTGTTTAGGATGGGATCCCTTCCTTGGAGGGCTGCAAATGCCACTGAAGCTTCATGTTCTGGTATCAGGTCAGAGAGTCATTTAGTGTCTGGTTTTCTCAAGTCTGGTGAGTGCTGCAGGAGCTGCTCTACATCTGAGAGGTGGATCTCTTCCTGACAAAACTTCCAAACCTCACACATTTCAGTCAGATTGTAACTTTCCAGTATCAATCTGTCCCATCTGCTTTACCACAAAAAATGCCTTATTCTGCATTCCTGAAGGCAGCCACACACTTTGGAAACTTCCCTCACCTTTGAGGGGTTTCTCATGAGTGGACACCTCCATAATTTCCAAGAAGACATTGAGCAGACCAGCCTGCAAGGGGAGCAATGAGGTAGATGGGGAAAGCTTGAGAGCTCTCATGGTATTGGCCCCATGAGACCCACAGGAGAGGCTTCCCCACCCTCCCCATGATCGTGCCTTCGGGACAGTTCTGGACTCCTGCACTTCGTAGACTTCCTCTCAGACATTCATCACTTCTTCAGCGCACTGAGTGGCCACACTCTCCTTGTTTCCTCACAGTGATTTTTTGTCATCTTACAATGAAAATCAGTGCAGAACACACCCTGGCCTCTCTCCTACCTACCTTTTGGAGTATTAAGGAAAAGAGTTAATTTATTATCATTTACCAGTGGCCAGCTTACATCAATGAATTATCCTTACCCTGCCTTGCAAGTATCACAGAATCACAGAGGTTGGAAGAGACCTTCAGAGATTGTCAAGTACAACTCCCCCCCGCCAAGGCAGGATCACCTAGGGTAGTTAGTACAGGATCACATCCAGGCAGGTTTTGAAAGTCTCCAGAGAAGGAAACTCCACTCCAAACCTCTTTGGGCAGCCTGTTTCAGTGCTGTCACTTCCTGAGAGGTTTTCTCTTCGGTATCTGAAGAGTTTCTTATTTACCTTGAGCTATTCCACAATATTCTTCCATTCTTTACTTTTGCTTTTGTCCATTTATCTCTGTGTTCATGTTACTTCTTGCATGTACCCCTCTTCACCCTAAGCAATACCTCCCTCCCTTCTCTGGGTTCACATTTTACACTTCATATATGTCTCTCTTACCCTTCATTATTTCCTGTGCTTCCTTACCCATCCACAGTGCCCTCTTTGAACTCTCGTGGTGTTTATTAATGTTTGGTGCATGAAACAACTGTATGCACAGTGATTTATGTGTCAGTGCTTTTCATCTCATATCAGCCCACCTCATGTCTTTTCTCTCCTTTGCCTTATCAATACTTCCTTTTATTTCCCCACAGGCAGCTGCACTAGGAGCAGACATCTCTGTTTCTCCCCAATTGGAAACTCCTGTAACCCCATCATAGAAGGCTGCTGTGCTGGTTTGAGGCTAATTGGAATATTCAAATGAGAGAAATTAGATCATTGGTTGTAAAAAGAAAATAAAGATGAAGTCTGTATCATTCATTGGTTTGCTGAGAGGGATAAAAAGCCAAAATGTAAATAATTTGTCCCACTCTGCTCTGTGACACTGGATCTATTCACTTCTTCCTCACTCTGCTCTAATAACTTTTCTACTAATCTTGGCTAACAGAAAACAACTTAAGCTTTGTTGGTTGTTTTGTTTGTCTGTCTGGGAAAGTAGAGGGAGAAAGAGAGGGTAGCTTTGAGCCCCTTCTGGCAGTTTCCTTTGTCTGGGAGGGAGGTTGGATTTCTGTATTCTTTCTAATTTGTACATAGTTGTAAATACTTGTAAATATATTGGCTATATATGCTTGTAAATTTTGCTTTTCTATAAATAGAGTTTCATTTTACTTCCAAGCTGTCTGAGCTAGTCTGGTAAATTCCAATAGGGAGGGTGGGGGAAGAAGTTCCTAACCCATCACAGCTGCCAAATTTTGTCATTCACGGTCTGCTCTTACTGAAGCCCTATTGGCTATCACCAATAACCTCCTTATCTTCCATGTGCTGGGTGAAGGGCTGGCTCGACACCGTTGGAAATGGATAGGCATACAAATGAGTGTGGCTGACCAGACCTGATACAGAGCACTCCCTGGCATTCCTAGAAAGGTCACAGTTAAATTACAAGGAGTACCAGAGGAGCTGTAAAAGCTGAGAAATCCAGGAAAGGGTAAAGCAGCAACTCTGCTCTGTCCTCTGGAGATCAGGTGGGTCCAGGTTTATCTCAGCCACCCCAGCCAGGAGCTTGTTCAAGCCATCCTTTACACTGTCACAAGAGCTAGGGTCAGCCTCTGATTTGAATCATTACCAGCCAGTCCTATATACCATTGTCCTAATGCCTCTTATCTCAGTTATTTCTAAACATTCCTCAGCAACAATTACACTTTTTCTCTCCAATCTCCCCCAAAGTGCCCTTTACTATTTACACACATTGATTTTTTTGCATCTCGTTTTATTTATGCCTATTCTGCCCTGAATTGTAAAGTGAAGAGCAAAATTTCACACTTCAGCATGCTCCTCATCCCCTTTGTGTGTCTGCTCTTGGTCCTACCTCTCCCAGAAGGAAGCCTTGAAGAGGGAGTATAAGCATACCTAATTTATGTTTTTAAATGTCTAGTGCCTTCTTCTTTATTCTACCAGTGACCAGATGTCTTCTCTCATACTCCCTGTGATAATTCTTCTCTCCTTTCCAGGAGTTTCTTATTTAAAAAACAAACCAAAACAAAACAAAAAACCAACCAAAACTCAAATCATGGAAATATGCTTCTTACCCTATATTTGAAAATCTTCAGCCCTAGCTGTCCTCCTTGGGCAGTGCTTTTAAATACCGAAAACAACCTCAGGGAAGGGACAACTTCTCTGTTTGAATGCTTATAAAGGCTTATAGGACCCCATCCCTGGAGATATTCAAAGTGAGGCTCGACAGAGCTTTGGGCAGCCTGGTCTAGTTGAGGATGCCCCTGCTGACTGCAGAGGGGGTTGGACTAGATGACCTTCAGAGGTCCCTTTCAATCCAGATCATTTTATGGTTCTATGATTCTGAACAACTTACTGAAGGCAGGCAAATAATATTTTAGCATACATAGGAGACCTGGGAAAAAGAGGGAGCTTGTCTGTACCCTGCTCCAGACCCAGACACCAAGAGGTTGCAGAAACCAGCACCAGGCTCCTTTTGTATCAGCCCAGATAAGGATATCAGGGATGTCACAAGCAGGGCCAAAGGTCACTTTCATAGCCCTGGTCACTCAACTATCAAGCTAAATGGGACAACGGCAGGAGATACACAGGCCAGGATCTGCTCCTGCACTGCCTGCAACTCAGGGCCCTGAGAGACCCTGAGAAACCAGCACAGAGACTGTACTCACCACTACCCTAAAGGCTGCAGAATGCAGCCCGAGGATCCTTTGGTATCGTTTCAGACATAGACAGTGGGGACATCACAAGCAGTGGCAAAGGTCACCTGCATACCCCTGGCCTCTCAACTACCAAGCCAAACAGAATGACACCAGGAGCTGCATAGGCCAGGGCCTGCTACTGCCCTACATCCCGGTCAGGTCCCTGAGACACCCTTAAACACTGCACAAAGAGGGTGCTCACCCCAAACTTATCTCTGACATGGCCACCTGTCACACCTCAGAAAGCTGCAGAATCCAGCCACAGCTTGCCAGACCAGCTTGCTCAGAACCATGGATGTCAGAAAAAGCAGAGGCAAAGATAACTGCCTACCTATGGCATCTTAACTTCCAATCCAACTGCAATGATATCAGAAAATGCACAGACCAGTGCCTGCTCCTGCCCTACCTCCAATTCATGCTCCCGACAGACCCTGAACACTGCTCAAAGACTATACTCACCATTACCCTTCCCCTCACCCAACCACCTGTGGCATCACAAGAGGCTGCAGAAACGAACCTCAGGGTCCTTGAGTGCCTTGATGGTAACTTTTTGAGACAAGAAATAGACACTCCTACCTGAAGGGATACAATACTGATTCTATTGGTCACCAATGCAAGCAAGATCATCAGGGTTGTCAAGATTGGAGGCAGCCTGGGCTGCAGTGATCATGCACAGGTGGAATTCTCTGCTCACTACAGGGGGGATTGGGCTAGGTGAGCTTTGGAAGCCCCTTCCAACCCAAACCATCCTATGATTCTGTTTTATGTTGGAAATTAATATGAAGTTCACCTGAAATGTACTTCATGGGCAAACGTTACAGAGAAAACATCTGATGAGACTCCCAAGTGAACCATGGGAGTCAAAGGCACCCCAAGCCTCTCACAGGAAGACTGAAATGCTGTGCTCAGCAGGAGTAGGGAGGTGGTTGTTCCCTTGTACTCAACTCTGGTGAGGCCACACCTTGAGTATTGTGTTCAGTTTTGGGCACCTCACAAGAGAGATGTGGAGGTGCTGCAGCCAGTGTAGAGGAGGGCAACAAAGCTGGGGAAGGGCCTAGAGAATAAATCTTATGAGGAACAACTGAAGGAGCTGGGAGTGTTTAGTTTGAGGAAGAGGAGGCTGAGGGGAGACCTCATCGCCATCTATAGCTACCTGAAAGGACATTGTGGAGAGGTTGGCGGTGTCACTTCTCACAAGTGATAGAACAAGAGGGAATGGCCTCAAGCTGCAACTGGGTAGGCTTAGACCAGATAGTAGGAAATTTTTTTCCCATCAAGAGTAGTCAGGTATTGGAATGGGCTGCCCAGGAAGGTGGTTGAATCACCAACCCTGGATGTGTTTAGAAGTCGTTTGGATGTGATGCTTAGGGGTATGGTTTAAGGTGCACCTTGCAGAGCAGAGTTATTGATTGGACTTGGCGATCCTGGGGGTCTTTCCAACCTGAATGTTTCTGTGATTCTGTGATTCCTACACACCTCACTTGTTCACAGCTACAGGGAATCCCTAAACTATGTTAGGTCTGGAGAAGCTTCATCCAAAACTTTAGCAGAGCAGTGCATTCAAGTCTCCTATGCAGCACAGAAGGAAGCTGCCTCCTTAGGGAGCTGAGCAGGTTTGCATTGCATGGGTAAATGCTCTCATCAGTGAGCATAGGTTCACAGTGCTGGGGCTTCAGTCACACAAAGTGCTGGGGTATCACGTCCTTCTGCCAGCTTCCATGGGATGACCTCCTGGGACAGCTTGTATATTTAAGAGCAGGTGGTGGGCTAAAATCAGCCTGTAAACTAGTGTCAGTGGGTAATGGTTATCACTGATTGCTTAGTGCATTCAGTAAATCTGCTTGTGTCCATTAAAGACCATGTCCTAAGACCACAGCTGTAACACAAAACACTAACCAGATCTTTATGATGGACATCTCCTGACCAGAGCTAAGGTGATGAGTTAGGGACAGTCTGAAGGGAGAAATCAGACCTCCAGTGGGAAATAACAGGCTTGAATGACCAAAAAATGTAAACACACTTGAAGGAAAGCCTCAAATGTTTATGCCTTTAGTTTGCTTACTTAAACATGTAGCTTGAAGTCTGTTTTGTTAGATACGCTTTCTTGTTTCTTTCCTGACAAGGATTCTGCCTCTCCTTTTCTTCCCCTGGCTGCCATTGCCAAACATTGCTGCTATCTGACACTGGACGAGCAAGAGCAGAGATGAACAAAGAAACTACTGTCAGGAGGGAAAAGAAAAAAAAAAAAACAAACCATAAATAAATGGAGTTTTCCTGTGGTACTTTTAAAAAACCGGACAAAACCTTCTTTCTTTTCCAAAAGAAGCCATTTTGTAAGGAATCATTCATTCCACAGGGGTTATTGTTCAGCTGACCAACATGCATAATACTCATCTACGTTGGTGCAGGTGCTGTGAGAGGGGAGTAGAGCAGAGCACATAGACAACATGTCAGTTCCAGCGTGTTGCACAGATTGCAGCACCTTGCCTGCCTCAGCATTACTCGCAGCTGTAGTTTCAGTCTTCCTTTACTTTTATTTGCATTATGATGCAGGGTTTTATGTATCAACAAGCACCTTTCCAATAACTTTCATAGCTCTGAATCAACCTGAGTGTACTCAGCACAGATTAGGAATAACAAGGCAGCTTCCTTTCTACGAACTTGAAAATGTTCCTTTTGAGGAGGGAAAGTACATTCCTTGACAGGGGATTGTGAGTTTCTGATGGAATCAAGTCCTGCCTTCTCAGAAATTAGATGGGAGTTTGGTATTTGGGCTGTAATGCTTTAGAGATAAGAAAGTGCTATCCTACAAACTTTTCCAGCAGGAGTCTCATCAAAGCACTGTGGAGGTGGAGCCATAACTTTGAGGACAACCTGTTGCGCGCATGAGTACCTCCAGCTTGCTGGGCACTGCACTGGCAACCATCCCCTGTAGGAAATCAGAAGCCAGCTGAAGTTGATCACTAGTGAGTAATGTGAGGGTTTCTCCTGAGAGAGAAGGAGTGCAGGACACCCAGGCATCTGAGGTGCCACTGGTTTCAGTGATGAGACAGTTGCTCCCCACATTGCTGAAGCAGCTCTCCAGCCCCTCTGCAAGCTGAGAGCAAAAAAAAACCAACGATGAGCATGTAGAGCACCCCAGCTCTCCAAGCCCATCATCACTCTATACAGGAGCAGAGGCATGCAGGCTGAAGGAACATTGCAGGCAATGGTAACTCATCAAGACTCTCCTAAAATTGCCCTAGATTAAGCTTTCCCAGCTTCCACCCACAGCCAGTTATGAGTTTCTTACTGTGGGTTGCACCATGTTTCCGACATGAGCATCTGCTCCAGCAGCTGGCTGATGTCATAAATTCTTGGCTCTGAGAAAGAGCCTGTGGCACCAAAGCATTTCTGCACATACTCATCTGTATGATCAGCTCCTGGTGATCTCTGGGTGAATGCAGGTATGGGACTACCAGTTAGGGTAACCAGAACTGGGAGTAAACCCTGCTCTTGAGGAGGTAGAGCCACCACCATGTGTCTCACCCCTTGGTCTTTGCTGGCACAGAAGACTCCACTTTCTGCAAGCCTTTTCCCCCTCTGGTGTGCTTTCCTCAGTGTCTCACAGTGTCATTTACAGGCAGGCTGTAGGATCATGGTTTGAAACCGATCTCTTCTCCCCTGCTTGCTCAGAGGAAGAAACTTTCTCCAGGCCATAGAATCACAAAACAGTTATGGTTGGAAGTGACCTGTAAAGGTCATCTAGTCCAATCCCACTGCAGCAAGCATATATATCCTATAGGGAAAATCTGCAAGTCTGGTGACTATTGGGGGAAACACCCAGCTAAAGTATTTAGGGAAACCTGCACAAATAAACCCAAACATGATACACAGCTAGTGGCATTCCTTAGGGAAAGGGAGCATCTTCTCTGTTTTAAAACATTGTTCCTAGAAAAAATGGAACTAGAACAAATGTTCTCCATATGATGCAGTTCTGGACCTCCAGGAGCTTCAGAAGATTTATTTCTGTGGCTTAAGTTATAACCTGGATCCCGTGAGTCAGTTTTGAAGGTATGTTCTGTCCCCTTCTCTATTTTCTCAGCATCCTTTCAAGCATGGCACAGTGTCCCAGGTCGGGAACTATAAGGTTAAAAAAATCCTCTAGGGACTAGAAGATTGTT
Organism: Ramphastos sulfuratus; assembly: GCA_013399055.1. Taxonomy (NCBI): domain Eukaryota; kingdom Metazoa; phylum Chordata; class Aves; order Piciformes; family Ramphastidae; genus Ramphastos; species Ramphastos sulfuratus. The sequence continues at coordinate 124,438 of WBNM01017710.1, read as the reverse complement.
ATTCAATCCCATAATTCTGCTATCTCTTCATAAACTCACGTTGAGGCCAGCTCGTTCTCCTTTCCTCCCCCTCCAACCTTGTGTCTGTCGGGAGCTGCTTTATTGGGACAAACATGTAAGGAGCAGGCCTGGTTTGGGGCCTCCAGAGGCTGTGTTTTGGCCTCTTGGATGGCAGAGGCATGGGGGAGGGGGGAAGGATTGGAGCACTGGGGATTATAGATTCAGTTTTGGGTTGGGGGAAAACTCAAGGGGGTTCGCTTATGGCTTCTGTATCCGCCTTGTAACTTCTGTCTGTAACTCTCTCTTCAAATATAATTCTGTTTTTCTCCAATTCATACGAGAGCTTCACTCTGTCTGCTCTTTAAACCCATGACACACAGCAAGCTCAATCACTGCCCGTAGTTCCTGTACTGCAGGCACAAAGCCCACCCCTCTGCTTCCCTCTGCTCATTGTGCTGCACCACACAGCATCCCATTAGCAGTGTTCGCAACAGCGCTCTACTGAGAGTTCATCTCAAGCCATTTGCTTTGCAGCCATTGGATTTATAACAAGCTTGACCAAACCCCAATCTAATTTGAAACTGTGCAAAAGTACTTTTATATTTACTTTAGTAATGAAATAAAATTTCAGTTCTGTTTTTAGAGTCATTTATTTCAGCGTCGCTACTGGTACAATACCTCATTTGTGTTTCATAAATTGCCATAGGCAGGGAAGAAATACAAAAACCTGTTTTCAGCAAATTACTTCTAAACAGGATGTTTTCCCCTGCACACTGGCACACACAGGCTTGCCTTTTCCAAACCGAAGCAGTGCTCTATGTGATGTTTATGAAAAGTGCCTCATCTTTGGAAAAGGGTGAATCTGAGCCCCTTATGACAAAAAGGACACTGAGGTGCTGAAGCATGTCCAGAAAAGGGCAATGAGGCTTGTGAAGGGTTTGGAGCACATGGCCTGTGAGGAACATCTGAGGGAGCTGGGGTTGCTCAGTCTGGTGAAGGGGAGGCTGAGGGGTGACCACATTGCTCTTTACAACTGTCTGAAGGGAGGTTGGAGTGAGGAGGGGGCAGCTTCTTCTCCTTGGTGGCAAGCAACAGGAATAGAGGAAATGGTTTCAAGCTGCACCGGGGAGGTTCAGGCTGGATGTTAGGAAATATTTCTTCCCAAAGAGGGTTCTCAAACATTGAAATGGTCTGCCAAGGGCAGTGGTGGGGTCACCATCCCTGGAGGTGGACCTAGCACTTAGAGATGTGGTTTAGTGTTGACCCTTCAGTACTGTGTTGAGGGTTGGAGCAGGTGATCTTTGAGGTCTCTTCCAATGGGATGTATTCTGTGATTCTACGATCTTATGGCTATTCAGTTCACTCTAATGTGTCATAGACTGGATAGCTAAATATAGTGCTAAATTAAATAACTTTTGTAGCTCTGGACAGTTACTTGGAAAGAAGATATTCATGTGATCAGAATGTGGTTGGCTGATTTGCAGAACAGCAGCAGTGTGAGATGGCTCAGACAGTCCATGTTTCTAGTCATAAGCTGGCCAGCAGAATCTGATCTGTTGAAGGCCAGGAGAGGTGAAGAGTTCAAGGCAAGGCATCTCTACGAAGGAAACAGAGAGGAGGCATCTCAATTTTGAAACTGATTTTCCCCTTTGGTCCATCAGCATCCAGATTTATTAACCTTTCCACCAGGCTGTAAAGCCCATCTATTTCCCTGCTCCAAGCTCCAAGACTATTGCTGAGGATGTGAATCAAGGAGAAGCTATTTATGGATGGTTCTTTATGCTGTTATTTTTAATTTATGTAGTAGGTGCTCAATGTGCTGCTAAGATGCCTAGAGATGCATTTTAAAAATTTGAATGCATAAATAAATAAAATACTCTGTACTCAACCATACCTGAATTATGTAGTATGGAGAGAGAAATGATGCAGTAGACATTCTGGTAAGGACCAAAGGAGCATAGCAGATCAATGCTATTTGTAGACCCAAGAATCCCTCGGCTTGTGCAAACAATACAGAGGAGCTACGGCTGGCAGACCAAATGTTAGGTGGTGTTGCAGCCTCTCATCCAGCCTTTCACTTGAGGGCTGAGTTCATGTCTACAGCAACACCGAGCCCGTCAAAGCGCAGAGCTCTTCCTAAATAGGTTGAATTGGATAGATGTGTAACACCAGTTGTANCATCTAGTCCAATCCCACTGCAGCAAGCATATATATCCTATAGGGAAAATCTGCAAGTCTGGTGACTATTGGGGGAAACACCCAGCTAAAGTATTTAGGGAAACCTGCACAAATAAACCCAAACATGATACACAGCTAGTGGCATTCCTTAGGGAAAGGGAGCATCTTCTCTGTTTTAAAACATTGTTCCTAGAAAAAATGGAACTAGAACAAATGTTCTCCATATGATGCAGTTCTGGACCTCCAGGAGCTTCAGAAGATTTATTTCTGTAGCTTAAGTTATAACCTGGATCCCGTGAGTCAGTTTTGAAGGTATGTTCTGTCCCCTTCTCTATTTTCTCAGCATCCTTTCAAGCATGGCACAGTGTCCCAGGTCGGGAACTATAAGGTTAAAAAAAATCCTCTAGGGACTAGAAGATTGTTATTCAATCCCATAATTCTGTATCTCTTTCATAAACTCACGTTGAGGCCAGCTCGTTCTCCTTTCCTCCCCCTCCAACCTTGTGTCTGTCGGGAGCTGCTTTATTGGGACAAACATGTAAGGAGCAGGCCTGGTTTGGGGCCTCCAGAGGCTGTGTTTTGGCCTCTTGGATGGCAGAGGCATGGGGGAGGGGGGAAGGATTGGAGCACTGGGGATTATAGATTCAGTTTTGGGTTGGGGGAAAACTCAAGGGGGTTCGCTTATGGCTTCTGTATCCGCCTTGTAACTTCTGTCTGTAACTCTCTCTTCAAATATAATTCTGTTTTTCTCCAATTCATACGAGAGCTTCACTCTGTCTGCTCTTTAAACCCACGACACACAGCAAGCTCAATCACTGCCCGTAGTTCCTGTACTGCAGGCACAAAGCCCACCCCTCTGCTTCCCTCTGCTCATTGTGCTGCACCACACAGCATCCCATTAGCAGTGTTCGCAACAGCGCTCTACTGAGAGTTCATCTCAAGCCATTTGCTTTGCAGCCATTGGATTTATAACAAGCTTGACCAAACCCCAATCTAATTTGAAACTGTGCAAAAGTACTTTTATATTTACTTTAGTAATGAAATAAAATTTCAGTTCTGTTTTTAGAGTCATTTATTTCAGCGTCGCTACTGGTACAATACCTCATTTGTGTTTCATAAATTGCCACAGGCAGGGAAGAAATACAAAAACCTGTTTTCAGCAAATTACTTCTAAACAGGATGTTTTCCCCTGCACACTGGCACACACAGGCTTGCCTTTTCCAAACCGAAGCAGTGCTCCATGTGATGTTTATGAAAAGTGCCTCATCTTTGGAAAAGGGTGAATCTGAGCCCCTTATGACAAAAAGGACACTGAGGTGCTGAAGCATGTCCAGAAAAGGGCAATGAGGCTTGTGAAGGGTTTGGAGCACATGGCCTGTGAGGAACATCTGAGGGAGCTGGGGTTGCTCAGTCTGGTGAAGGGGAGGCTGAGGGGTGACCACATTGCTCTTTACAACTGTCTGAAGGGAGGTTGGAGTGAGGAGGGGGCAGCTTCTTCTCCTTGGTGGCAAGCAACAGGAATAGAGGAAATGGTTTCAAGCTGCACCGGGGAGGTTCAGGCTGGATGTTAGGAAATATTTCTTCCCAAAGAGGGTTCTCAAACATTGAAATGGTCTGCCAAGGGCAGTGGTGGGGTCACCATCCCTGGAGGTGGACCTAGCACTTAGAGATGTGGTTTAGTGTTGACCCTTCAGTACTGTGTTGAGGGTTGGAGCAGGTGATCTTTGAGGTCTCTTCCAATGGGATGTATTCTGTGATTCTACGATCTTATGGCTATTCAGTTCACTCTAATGTGTCATAGACTGGATAGCTAAATATAGTGCTAAATTAAATAACTTTTGTAGCTCTGGACAGTTACTTGGAAAGAAGATATTCATGTGATCAGAATGTGGTTGGCTGATTTGCAGAACAGCAGCAGTGTGAGATGGCTCAGACAGTCCATGTTTCTAGTCATAAGCTGGCCAGCAGAATCTGATCTGTTGAAGGCCAGGAGAGGTGAAGAGTTCAAGGCAAGGCATCTCTACGAAGGAAACAGAGAGGAGGCATCTCAATTTTGAAACTGATTTTCCCCTTTGGTCCATCAGCATCCAGATTTATTAACCTTTCCACCAGGCTGTAAAGCCCATCTATTTCCCTGCTCCAAGCTCCAAGACTATTGCTGAGGATGTGAATCAAGGAGAAGCTATTTATGGATGGTTCTTTATGCTGTTATTTTTAATTTATGTAGTAGGTGCTCAATGTGCTGCTAAGATGCCTAGAGATGCATTTTAAAAATTTGAATGCATAAATAAATAAAATACTCTGTACTCAACCATACCTGAATTATGTAGTATGGAGAGAGAAATGATGCAGTAGACATTCTGGTAAGGACCAAAGGAGCATAGCAGATCAATGCTATTTGTAGACCCAAGAATCCCTCGGCTTGTGCAAACAATACAGAGGAGCTACGGCTGGCAGACCAAATGTTAGGTGGTGTTGCAGCCTCTCATCCAGCCTTTCACTTGAGGGCTGAGTTCATGTCTACAGCAACACCGAGCCCGTCAAAGCGCAGAGCTCTTCCTAAATAGGTTGAATTGGATAGATGTGTAACACCAGTTGTAGGAAGTGAAGTGAAGTGAAGTGAAGTGAAGTGAAGTGAAGAGAAGAGAAGAGAAGAGAAGAGAAGAGAAGAGAAGAGAAGAGAAGAGAAGAGAAGAGAAGAGAAGAGAAGAGAAGAGAAGAGATCTCATCAATGTATGCAAATATCTGAGGGGTAGGTGTCAAGCGGATGGGGCCAATTGCTTTTCAGTCGTCAGCAACTGTAAGACAAGACCAGTGGCTACAAACTGGAACACAGAAGGTTTCACCTTAAGATGAGGAGAAACTTCTTTACACTGAGGGTGTCAGAGCACTGGAACAGGCTGCCAAAAGAGGTTGTGGAGTCTCCTGTGCAGACTACCCTAGGGGATCCTGCTTGGCAAGAAGGACTCAATGCTCTCTGGAGGTCCCCTCCAACCTCTAAAGTTCTGTGATTCTGTGAAACCCTGGTCCCTGCGAAACAGCCTGGCACTTGGCCAGCAGCTCACAGGGAAACAGGTTTTCATCAAATGAGTTAATCAGTTGTGTAAGCCAGGTCTAACTACTGGGCTGAATCCATTGTAAGACACCCACTACTTAAAAGACAGCTGTTTAAAGAGTCAAAAGATGTTAAGCAAATAAACATCAGCTGGCCTATCAACAGGATGACTCTGATTGATGATGCAAATACTATAGTGCGCAGTAAATATGGCATACAGCTATAAATGTGCATAATTAGAGGCAGCATATCATTTGTGAATGTGATGCAATGAGCAGCACATCACAGATGTAACCAAGAACCACACTGCTCTGTGATGGGGTATCTATAAACATCTATAATTATACATAATAGTGCTATAGTATGCTGATAATAGCCCCTACCGACTGGATATCTAATCCCAGATAGCATCTCACAAACAGTGTTATGATATGGTTGGCTAAACTGGATGAGTGTTAAATAGGGAATATTAAGTATTATCCATTTTATATCCTTTCATTTGAGTATGCCTTTAACTCCAATTGTTAAGGACATGCAGGACCAGAGGCAGAATGTGTCAGCACCTCTGCACACATCTTGCTGTGGCCCAGGACCACCTGGAACAGAGGAAGTTGAATGCAGAGGAGACTCAAGGACCTTTGCTAGACAATATGCAAACTCCACGTCATCGAAAGCTTCGCAACAGTGAAAGCGTTGATGGATAAACTTCTGGCCTGTGTTTCCCTGGGGCAGGTTTGCACTGCAACCACAACTAATAAACATTACTGAGCTATCACTTAAGCAAACTGGCTTGGGTGATTTTACCAGTTCAGTGAGTGTGGTATGGGCTTGGGTGACTACAGGCTTGTGCTCAGGCCACTGACAGCCCCCACCTCCAGCTATCACTGCCATAGATACTGCGCTCAGGGTCAATAATTCAAAGGGCAGCAGTGCAGGCAACCCACCAGAGCTGTTCTGGCATCTCCAGGTTGTGCCAGTGGCTTGGCTTTGGGAAGAAAAGCCAGCAGCTTCCCCTTTAAAACATTTTCTTTTGAGGATTCCTGTCTGCACTTTGCATTCCACCCAGCCCAGCATTCTGGCTGGCATGGATTTTGACAAGGGCAACCCTCCTTGAGCATACTGTCTGTGAGCATCAGAGCATTTCCTCAGAATGTGCCAGGCTGTGGCAGGAGCCAGTCTGTGAGCAAAGGAGACACTGCAACTGCTCCTGGTCTTAAGCATAACCAGACAAAAAGGCATGAAATAGGAAATGTTCTCACTCCTCACCTACAGCTCCAGCTCACATGGGTCACTCAGAGGCACCTGGTTCCAGCAGCAGAGCCAGAGGACGTTTCAGAGAACAGGGACACAGACAGAGGACAGTTCACACCAGCATAGACTATTGCTGGCACCACAGCTGGGATGGGTAGCAGTCCACAGCACACTGCCAAGCCTGCTCCTCTCAGACTTTTCCCCTACCTACAATCCCCTGTGATTCTGTGATTCATGCCATCATGCCCCTACCACCCCACTGCAAACAAACACTCTCTGTGGCAAGAGACACTGTCCTCTACTTTCCACCTTCTGGTTTCCGGTGATGGATGATGCCAGCTTGAGCAAGAAGGAGGATGTATTTGCCATTAAGTGCATGATCAGAAATGTCTGAAAGGTGTGCATGGAAGCTGTAATTGATGGAGGCATTGATCTCATTTTCTGATGTGAAGCAACAAGCATCTTCTGCCTAAGAGAGGATGTCGGAATGCATTGCACAATTCAAAAGTTTTATTCCATTTGTTTTGAAAGAAGTCATTAGGAACCAGATGGCTCAGGGATTTGGTAATAGAATATGAAACCTCTCATCTCTCCATCGACCATTCAAATATGACCTGTGGTATTAGTCATAGAAAATCATCAGATTACTTGCTGGTGTCTTATGCAAAGTGGGATAGCCGCCGTCTTCTCAGCCCAGCTCCAGATGATCATATTTTCCAGTTGGAATGGCAGGATTTTGTTCCAGCAGTTTGGCTTACAGCTTTTAAATAATTGGTCCTTCTGGACTGTGGGCTGCACTTAGTTCCTTGCTGGGACAGGGCTGAACAGACTGTGTTCTGGGCACCTCAGTTTAAGAAAGATGTTGAGATGCTTGAATGCATTCAGAGAAGGGCACCAAGGCTGGTGAGGATGCTGGAGCACATGGAATGGACTGCCCAGGGAGGTGGTCAAGTCACCATCCCTGGAGATATTTAAAAGGAAACTTTATGAGGCACTTAGTGCCATGGTTTAGTAATTAGAAGGTGTTAGATGATAGGTTGGACTTGATGACCCTGGAGGTCTTTTCCAACCTGGTTAAATCTGTGATTCTGTGACTGTCACCTTATCTCTGATGTAATGTCTGTCAGTGATGTGAGCAAGGGACAACTCAGAAACATGTCTTTGTGTGTACGTACTTTACAAGTGAAAGTACCTTATGCAAGATACTTGGCCAATACTCCTGAAACAGAAGAGCACGTCAGAACAGATCTGTGGCTTTATCGTGACAACTCAGGGGAAAAACTACTGCAAGAAGAGAAATGCGAAACTGCGGAGCAAAGATGTGCTTTGAAGATAAATTTAGAGGACAGCCCTCAAATAGACCAACTGTGTGAGCAGTTTAAGACAGGTTTTCACCACAGATGGTACTACCTAGCACAGAGGAGCATTAGTTGGTAGGAGGCAGTGAAGCAATCCTTCAGTGCACAGCACAGCAAGTGTGGAAGTTGCTGTTCCACTTGGACTGCAGCAAGTCACCACACTTCAGCTGACCTGGGTTAAGAAGTCCTGCATCATGGTAAATGCAAGAGAACCAGAGGTAGCCCCCAGTGACAAAGTACTTTCATCATTCTTTCTGCTTAGTGGAGATGCTTTGTGATTTTCAATTGGTGTGCTGCCAGCTGGAGTGGGAGTGGTAAGGCAATATCCTCGGCTGAGGCCATGGTTGAGTCCACAACACGGCAGACCAAACAGGTGCTCTGTTACAGTGAAGGAAATAGCAGTAACATAGAACAACAGAGGCTCATAAAGAAATAACTGTAAATATGCTTCAGAAACACAGGAAAAGAGGAATGAGACAGGACAGAAAAGCAGAGGGAAATGTGTCTTCAGTCTGTTCAACTTTTCCCACTCATAACAAACCACTACTTTGTACGCTGTGGCTCTCATCCTGGGCATCTGAAGTAATTAAGTCTCCTGAGCAGTCATTCAACACTTGGTGGAAGACAGAGCATCTCTGACACTGGAGCATTCTGTGCCTAATCTGCTCAGGTACAATTGTCAGGAAACCCGTAAAGTTGCTTGCAAGCCTTTGCAAAAGCCATGACCAGTCCCATCCACAGCTGCATTATGAGCTTGGGTGTGATTCTTACCATGCCTGGCTTCCTACCAGCCATTACCCTTTGTATGGGGCTTTGGGCAAGGCAGGGTCAGTCCATGCTACAGCAGTGCTCTTGAAAGAGATGGGGTAGGCAAATAACAGCTACTGGCAGCTCAAAGGTGTGGTAACAACCAGTAGCTAAGAATAACAAGGCAATAATAACTATCTGAAAATTATGGCACATGAAAAACAATGGAGAGGCTATGCTGTTCTCTAGGGAAAGGAAATGAGCTTAAGTTGTGCTATGGAAGTTTAGATTGGATGTTAGAAAAAAATTATTTACTAAGAGAGTGGTGAGGTGTTGAAACAGGCCGCCCAGGGCAGTGGTGGAGTCACCATCTCTGGAGGTGTTCAAGAAAAGTGTAGATGTGGCACTTCAGGATATGGTTTAGTGATCATGGTAGTTGGGTTACAGTTGGACTTGATCTTAAAGTTCTTTTCCAATCTTAACAATTCTGTGACTTGCAGCTGATGGAGCAAAAGGGAAGCTGCACTAGCTTGGGCTCTGCAGCTGTAACTGCAGAGAACAGCCAGATCCACTCTGCCAGATGAATACCAATATCTATTACAAAGCAGAAACAGCCTGTAATGTTTTAATAGAGACAAAATTCACTGCCCTGTCTTCCTGTAAGCCTCAATAAAGTAATGTGAAAAAGAAAAAAAAAAAAGTGATCTCATGCTTGATGTTTTATCTAAAGTGAGTTGCTGATTTCAGTCCAGCTCTTAGTGGGCGGACCTTGACTTGGTTTGTATCNGGCCCTGCACAAGGCAATCATGTGCCCCCTAGCAACCACAGGTGATGGACAGACCCCGGACCCCAGACTTAGTGGCGCCAGGTCCTTTGTCCCTTTTCCCGCGGTTGCTCTCTCCCCAAAACAGCAGAAAAACATGTCTGCACAAGCCAGGACATGTACAAGCCCAAGAGGCCTGTTTAGGCCTACCACGACAGCATGGCCCTGATCTGTTGGTGTTTCAGGGAGAAAACCTGTGGCACTGATGGCCCAGACCTTCCCCGGGGAAGTCACTGGACTTGTGCAACAGGGGCAACAGATCTGAAGGGAGAGAGATTGGAGTATTTTTTAATTTATAGAGGTAGTCCTTCCCGAGTGAGAGATTAGATTTACTGTTGGAGTAGTCTTGCTGTGTGGTTATGTGCCAACGAGGGCTAGAAAAAAAAACCTGCTTGTAAAGGCAGTGTACTCCACAACTGCAAATTCCACTTAAAAATGAAAGAAGCAAAGGTAAGAGGAAGTAATTAACAGGAAAGCCAGCTAAAGAACAGTTGAAAATATGTTTAAACCCACCCTGAAAAGGATTGTACCCTTAAGACCAGTGGCTCTGTTTCAAGAGGTTTTGCTTGCATCAATCTGGCTGTGCTACTGTTTCATCCTTTTTGTCTGCTTAGGGCAATGAAACTGGTGAAGGAAGGGTCTTGAGAAAAAGTCTTATCAGGAGTGGCTGAAGGAGATGGGGTTGTTTAGTCTGGAAAAAAAGGAGCCTGAGAAGAGACCTTAACTTATTCTCTACAACTACCTGAAAGAGGTTGCAGAGAGGTAAGTGTTGGTCTCCTCTCTTGAGTCACAACTGATAGGATAAGAGGAAATGACATCAATGGAAATGGCCAGGGGAGGTTTAGATTAGATGTTAGAAAAACTTCATGCCAAAAGGGTTATCAAAGACTGGCACAGGCTGCCTGGGGAAGTGGTTGAATTGCCGTCTAGATGTGTTGCTTGAGGATTTGATGCAGTAGTGGTCCTAGAAGAGTTAGATAATGGTTGGACTCAATGATCTGATTCTATCTTAAAGGTCTTTTGCAACCATAGTGACTCTCAGAACTGCTTTTCATCCCCAAAGCCCTGTACCAGGCAGGGGAAGAGAGGCAACCACCTTCATCGGTAGTGAGGCAGAGGGCTGGGGCAAGGGGAATGCAGGACTGAGAGCAGATGTGGTTTTGCCACCCACAGGTGGATGCCCTGTGAGCTGCCACCATGGGACAGGGACCAAACTGTACCTGGAGACGCAGCCAGTTCTTCTTTCCCTAGCCGTGGGAAAAAGTATCAATATGGCAAATATCCCTCTGCAGTCTTGGCTATTATCAATCTTGCATATTTATCATATTAAAGAGCTGGAGCTCTTTAGCTTGGAGAAGAGGAGACTGAGAGGTGACCTCATTGACGTTTATAAATATGTAAAGATGAGTGCCAGGAGGATGGAGCCAGGCTCTGCTCAGTGATGCCCAATGACAGGACAAGGGGCAATGGGTGGAAGCTGAGGCATAGGAAGGTTCATTTAAACATGAGGAGGAATTTTTTTTCCCTGTGAGAGTGACAAAACCCTGGAACAGGCTGCCCAGGGGGGTTGTGGAGTCTCCCTCTCTGGAGATATTCAAGACCTGCCTGAACACATTCCAGTGTGATCTCCTCTAGGTGATCCTGCACTGGCAGGGGGGATGGACTGGATGATCTTTCGATGTCTCTTCCAGCCCCTGGCATTCTGTGATTCTGTGACCATCTTTATATTTTCTTTACTTTAATTTTCCCTATTTGCATATACACAGGTCCAAATGATAACAATTACCACAAAGTAATTGTGTTGTCACCCTACCAATAAAAACTGCTCTGTTGATCAGGAGACCTACAGAGGCACCATGCCTGAAAGACCTCATTTTAAACTAGCAGGCTGAACAAGGCAGCAGATAAATTAGTCTATATATAATGGCATGCTGAAATACATTGATTTACGATTTTTCCTATTTGGCCTGACAACTTATCTACATAGGCTCCTGTCTGAAGAAGACAGCTTGCAGACACAATGCAGATGACAGGGCACTGCAAACACAAAGCAGCACCACCGAGAGCAAGGGATAGAAAACACCGTGGAAGGGATTAGCAGGATAAAAGAGAGGGTTAAAAATAAACAGCAGCTTGGACTTTAAACAGCACAGCTCTCAAATTTCATCCCGATTCTCTTCTTCCAGTTCTAACTGCTAGGTCACTACAGGGAAAAAGCAATGACTGATCTGTTGTCGTTCACTACGTCATCTTTAGGTCCTCATTAACAATTCCATTGTCAGTCTTTGCATCCTGTGCTTCTGAGTGTCTTAATCACTCTGTGCCTGAGGAGCACTGACTGTATCTTCTTCCTCTGTGTCTGGGAAAACACACTGCCTTAGGCATGGATCATCAGAGGTGGGCGATTGAAACAGGTTACAAGCCACTGCCAGTGTTGCAGACTCTACCCATGCTGTTTCCGTACATGTTGTCAGTCCTGGTCAACAACAGAAAGACTTGAGAAGGACTAATTTTTTTGTTAAAAACCATCCCATGCAGAGTCCTGCAAATCAGTCCTGTGCCAGAAAGGCTTTAGCTGTGTAAATTAAAGCCCAGCACTTTTCCTCACCAGCAGTACACAATGCCAGAAAGATGAAGCTGGAAGAGCTGACATTACTTGCTACAGAAAGGACATTGAGGTGCTGGAACGTGTCCAGAGAAGGGGTAACAAGGCTTGTGAAGGGCCTGGAGCACATGGCTTATGAGGAGCATCTGAGGGAGCTGGGGTTGTTCAGTCTGGAGAAGGGGAGGCTGAGGGGAGACCTCATTGCTCTCTACAACTGTCTGAAGGGAGGTTGGAGTGAGGAGGAGGCAGCCTCTTCTCCTTGGCAGCAAGCAACAGGAATAGAGGAAATGGTTCCAAGCTGCACCAGGGGAGGTTCAGGTTGGATGTTAGGAAATATTTCTTCACAGAGAGGATTCTCAAACATCGGAATGGTCTGCCCAGGGCAGTGGTGCAGTCAGTACCCCTGGAGGTGTTTAAACAGCCTGTGGACCTGGCACTTGGAGACATGGTTCAGTGTTGACCCTTCAGTGCTGCATGGAGGGTTGGAGTGAGTGATCTTTGAGGTCTCTTCCAACGGGATGTATTCTGTGATTCTGTGATTACCGTGAACTCAACATTAGATTTTATATAAAATATTATGCATGTTTTGGTACACCATCTAATGCCATCTTAGCCCCAGTGGCTTTTAAATATTAACTGCTGTTCTTTCAGTGGAAGGCAAAGACAGAAAGCTGAAGATTTATAGAGGGACTTTGCTGGAAAACTTACTATCCAGAGGGTTCAGAAGGGATGGGTGACTTGTCCCTCAGTGAAGGTTGAGGCAGCTGGTGGCTGGAAGCACCCCAGCCCTGCAGGGGAGCTTGCCGAGTCAGTCTGCATGAGGTTGAGATACTGCAGCGAGTCACAGCAGAAATATACTCTTCTCTACCTGCAATGTACATAGACCAGCAGGGTCATGGCTCAGTTTCTGGGAGCAGCTTCACTGGAAAGCCTCAAAGAAGCCTTATACCCAACCTCCTAGCCCACATTTTGCACTTTTCCTCCCCTGAGAAAAGCCCAAGGGTCTTTATGAGGGTCTTCCCCTCCACTCCCCACTGGGAGCAACCTCTGTACCCTGCTGAACACAAAGGCAGAGCTCAGAGCAAGGTGCTTCTCTTTCTCAGGACATGAGGACACACAAACAAGCAGCTATAGGTGTTTCTGTCATTGCTAGGGTTGGTTTTCTAGGGAATTTGCAGTGGTCAACACCAAATATTGCCACTTGGATTTGCATGCAATGTGCTACAGAGAAGTCTATGGGTAAAGCCTTGTGTGGAAAAGGTGGTTCTAAAAATGCCCCAACGCCACATACCATTCCTGTGAAGACTGTAGCCTTAGCATCAGAGGAACTAGGAGGAAAGCTGGGGCTTTCCTTATGTACCAAAGCACCAGTGGAAATCCCTTCTTAGCATACAAACACACCCCAAGGTGAAACATGTGCTGCACAGAGGCACGTGGCCACTACCTAAAAACTCACTTGTGCTCCCCCAGCCTGCACACTCAAGCTCAGGCCGCTTTTACTAATGACACACTGGTTCTTTGCTGCATGGAGAGACCACGAACTTTCAATCTTCAACCATCATACAGTGATGAGCATGGGTAGCCACAAAAAGCCTATTTAAAAAGTAGCATGTGTCACTGAGTCCACTGGTACTCTAAATCATTCAGCGCTAGTCACCAAAAAAGGTTGGGACCACTGTTGTGATAATAAATCTTACCTTTGTCCAGGAGGAAGGGAATGGCCACTGCAGGTGGCCACCTATCAAAAGTAACATGTGAGCTTCCTGATTCTGCTTGGTTATTGTGGCACACTGACATGTAGCAATGCTACAAGCTTGGGGCAGTGGGGCTAGGAGGCTGTCTGGCAGAAAGCAACCTGGGCGTTGTAATAGACAAACAACTGAATATGAGCAAGCAGTGTGCCCAGGTGGCAAAGAAAGCCAATGGCATCCTGGCTTGGGTTAGAAATGCTGTGTCCAGCAGGAGTAGGGAGGTGATTGTCCCCTTGTACTCTGCACTGGTGAGGTACCACAGGTAGTGTTCAGTTTTGGGCACTTCATTACAAAATGGATGTGGAGGATGTGGAGGTGCTGGAGTGAGTACAGAAGAGGGCAATGAAGCTGGGGAAGGGCCTGGAGAATAAATCTTATGAAGAACAACTGAGGGAGCTGGGCCTGTGTAGTTCAAAGAGGAGGCTGAGGGGAGACCTCATTGCTGTCTACAGCTTCCTGAAAGGATGCTGTGGAGAGGTTGTTGCTGGTCTCTTCTCACAGGGAATTAGTGATAGAACAAGAGAGAATGGCCTCAAGCTGTGACTGGGTAGGTTTAGACTGGGAATTAGGAAACATTTTTTCCCAGCAAGAGTGGTCAGGCATTGGAATGGGCTGCCCAGGGAGGTGATTGAGTCACCAACCCTGGATGTGTTTAAAAGTCGTTTGGGTGTGGCCCTTGAGGATATGGTTTAGGGTGCACTTTTTAGGGCAGGGATATTGGTTGGACTTGGTGATCCTGGGGATCTTTTCCAACCCGAATGTTTCTGTGATTCTGTGATCTGAAGAGGGTGGGGACCTGAGAATGCCTCTATGACACTCTTAAGTATCATTTATTTGATTGTCTCTTGCCTTAGATCTTATGAAAGGGTTTCAGGCACGATGCAGTTTTCTCTAGTGGAACAATAAATTAAGCAGCCATGTGTTTTCAGTGCAAGCATTTTAGCAAACAGTCTAGCAAAAAGGGAATCCCTGGGAAGCTGGCACTGAGTAAACAGTGTTTGTGTTCTGATCATTGGTAACTGCTTTTGTCAGCCAAGTGGGAACAACTCATCTGCCTGAAAGACAAGGAGGGAAGGGCAGGAGTTGGAGGCAGAGAGTGCTACTGTAAAGGTAGAGCCATAGAATTGTTTCCTCGTTCCCTCAGATATTCCTCATGAGACTTGTACTTGGTATTCCATGTTTGCTGGGGGCGGGGGAGAAAGGACTGCAGCTGTGAGGAACAACAGTGGGCTGCTCAGAGCTGATTTTCTTCTGTTTTCTTTGGAGGCAGAGTGAGAGCACAGACATTGCTCAGGCATCCAGAGGGATGATCCTCTTCCTGAAGCTGGAGCTGAGGATTTGATATGCAGCAGCAAGAGGACGTTACCCTGTGGTTCAGAAGATACTCAGACCCAAGGACTGTGTTTTATGTTCTCAACTTCTGATGGTCAGCACTGTGCACCACAAGGCCTTGCAATGACCTGCTACATGAGCATTCTCACCTCTTCCTGTGATTCAGACCATCCATGTCCCCTGGAGAACATCCTTCCAATCCTGGCCGTTGCTCTGGCCCAGCATGAACACATCGTTTTGATTAGACCAGAAGCTTGACAGCTTGTAGCTCAAATAACATTTCTGTCTGTGGTTGCTAGAAGTCAGCTCTTTTCACCTGCAATATTCTTGCCTGGTATCCACAGATACTCCTTTTCTTTCAGTTGGCTGGTTCAGCCCTACCAGCCTGCACTGATTTTGTTTCTCTGGAGCATTTGCACGAGGTAGAAGCATCCTTCTCTTTCCCTTTGTCCATGCTAGATGCTTGATTCTTGCAAATTCTTCTGCACGGCAATGTAATGCATTTTATTTCTGCACACTCTTTACCTGCTGGGGGGCTGGTTTCTGCTGTCACAGGCTGAGCCTCTTTACAGTCATTTCCCCCTAGTCTTTGAACTTCACATGACCCCTTGCATCAAGCCTTTACCTGCAGTATCTTGATTTTTCACTTTGTCCCTTCTGTCAAGACACTGTCCTCCTCCTTTCATGATTTACCTCTCTTTCTTGACAAGCTTTTATTCTTTCTCATGCATTAATTCTGTGCTTTGCTTTAATCTCTCCCAGAAGGTCTCAGCCCAAGCTCTTGTTGTAACATTATCTTATCACAGGCTTTGCTCCTAAAACCAGAAAGGTATTTCTGCAGCTTGAGATCACTTGCCAGCCATTTCTCCCTTGCCCACACATGGGGAAAAAAAAAAAAAAAAAAAAAAAAAAAAAGTATGGACATCTTCCTTTCCTGTTGACATAGCACACTCCGTGCTGAAGCTTCTACCATGTATTTTGACATCTAATCTTAGTTAACTGCAAATGATTAAGGATGTCCTGCTTACCACAAGGAGTGGAAGAGCTCTTTTTCTGCCACGAATTGCTTGTGTGCGGTGTCTGGCTGTAGCTGAGCCTCTTCCAGCAGCTCTATGTGTTTGCAGCATTTAGGTTCCTCTTGGGAGGGTCTGGCTGCATAAGTGGGATCCTCTCATCCCTTCTCAGTTTAAAGCTGTCTCTTGACATTGAGCTGAGTGCAGATCCTAATTCATGGTCCAAGAGCCAGCAGCTGCCCCTCACAGGGACATGTCCATATCTGGTGGTTGCCACACTGTAAGAATGTCCCTTTGAGGATTGCTCTTCCTGCTGCTTCTAAGGCAAGGTGCTGACTGGGTCCATCCCCTCTGCATAATCATTAACAGCAATATAAAGAACAGATGGCACCTTCTCCCTTTAGCGCACCGAATTGAAGTTTGATATTATTCTCTGTTCTTTGTAACCAGCAGGTTTAAATTACATTAGAGCCTTCAAGATCCGCAGGGTACATCATCCCTTCTTGTGCAGGGCAGGCAAAATAAACAGGGCTGAGCTCACAACCCAGTGACTCATTGCTGGAGAAGTTTTACGCTGAGGGATTGGCTCTCAGTCAGGGTATATGCAAGAGCTAGAGCACTCCTTCTCTTGCAGAGGCAACTGCAAGGGCTGAGATAGGGCTGCCAGGGAATGCCAAGGTGTTTAGCCCATGTCTGGAACTAAACTATACCAACTGCTCTATCACTCAATGCCTTCCCAGCAGAGAAATCAGGGAAAAGGAGATTCACAGGTTGAAATGAAAATGAGTTTAATGAAATAGCCAAACAGATACCAATGTCAATACAAAGCATATAAATTCTTACACTGCCAAGCAAAGGTGCAGCAGTCATACTAAATAGGAGTGAGTCCAAAGGAGGGTAACAAAGATGATTAGAGGGCTGGAGCACCTCTCCTATGAGGAGAGACTACAAGAGTTGAGGCTCTTCATCCTGAAGAAGAGAAGGCTTCAAGGAGACGTTGTAGTGGCCTTCCAGTATCTGAAGGGGACCTACAAGAAGGCTGGGAAGGGATTATTTACAAGGTCTTGTAATGACAGGATGAGAAGTAATGGGTTTAAACTGACAGAGGGGAGATTTAAGCTAGATGTTAGGAAGAAGATCTTTACAGTGAGGGTGGTGAAACACTGGAACAAGTTGCCCAGGGAGGTTGTGGATGCACCCTCTCTGGAGGTGTTCAAGGCTAGGTTGGATGAGGCCTTGAGTGACCTGTTCTAGTGGGAGGTGTCCCTGCCTACGGCAGGGGGTTAGAACCAACCTAAACCATTCTACGATTCTATGATTCTAATCCTCAAGAGCAGCAGAAGAAAAACCACAAACATAAAGAAAAGCCCAGGGAGAAGGACCCTCTCTTCCCATCAAACTTCCTCCTTTATACTGAGTGTGATGCTGTGGTGTGGGATAAATCTATGAGCCAGCTGAAGTCAGATGACTTCAAACTGCTAATGACCTGCAGCCCATGGCTACCCTGGAATTCTGTTCCAGCAAAAGCAGGACACAAGATACCAGAGCCTTGCTTTGGGAAAAAAAAGTCCACAGAATAGCTGAAATACAAGAAGGGAAAGAGACTCAGACTTCATGGATATAATTTGTTAAAGTATTTGCATTTTCATGTTCAATCACATAGGCAGGGGATTAAGTGCACATTAATCATTGAAAATTCTCAGGATAAATATTCGGCTGCCTGGAAACAGCCTCCAGATTTCTATTCCAAGGCAAAATGCTGAAGAGGATGTTGAGAAATAGCCAATATTCTGAACAGTTGCCGAGAAATGAGTACAAGATAAAGTTCAATTTTACAACAGGATCTGGGCTGTTAGCCCCATAACTCCTGTGAATAACCTCTGGCTTCAGTGGATTTACAGCCTGACCTAAATAGTACTCAGGTTTCTGCTTGCGTTCTGCACAGGAGCACACCTCATCCTTCGTATTCAACAGAGGTATGGAAATTTATTTTAGGTTTTGTTTGTTTGTTTGTTTTCACCTCGAAATTTTGCTTCATGGTAAAATCATTTACTTCTACTGAGAATATCTGGAAACACCCACAGTCTGACTCCCAGAAGCATCATATCTACCCTCTCAGTGGTTATAAAGTGAGGTTTGCTCCTTTTTGGTCCTCCATATGGCCATCATTAATTTTGTCAACATTTCTCATTGCTCCAGGCACTCATGTCCCCAGACATTTTTATTTTCTTAGGGAAAAAAAAAAAAAAAAAAAAAGCACTTTACACACATAGATAAACATATTTCAGCTAGCTTGTCCAGCTACTTTCAGTATCACAACACTCCATGGATTCAAGCCAAGTGAAGAAAGAAGTTTCTTGACATGATCCAGGAGTAAGGAACATGTTAAACACAGAAGCGGGAATAAAACCCACTTGTTCTGAGCTCTAAACCAAGGCCCTCATCCAGGGCACACAACCCCCTCTCGACTTTACCTACTGAGAGATACTGAGGGAGCAGGGAACATCAACTGCAACTGGGTAGATTTAGAGTAGATATTAGGGGAAAAAAAAATCACAGAAAGAGTGGTCAGGCATTGGAATGGGCTGCCCAGGGAGGTGGTTGAGTCACCAACTCTGGATGTGTTTAAAAATCATTTGGATGTGGAGCTTGGGGATATGGTTTAGAGTGCACCTTGTAGACTAGGGATATCTGTTGGACTTGGTGATCCTGAGAGTCTTTTCCAACCTGAATGTTTCTGTGAGTTTGTGAACTGTCACACTCCTGTGCTTCACCACCTTGTTATCTTCACTTCATCTTGTCCAAAATCTTCAAGCATTTCACATTTAGATTTTACTATGTGTAACACCACTACTAACAACCCATTGGCTTCACTTAATTTTAGATGAGCAGCAATTTTTTTTGTCATTTAATCAGTATGGTTCCTTTTATTTGTTTGAGGGCAGCGTTGTTTGTTTTGTTTTGTTTGTTTGTTCATTTTGTGTGTGTGGGCTGTTTGGTTTTGTTGGGTTTCTGTTTTTTGTTTGGTTGTTTTTCTTTCCCCCCTGTGTCTTTGTCACTGGATTTGAAGTCGCTGTTAATCTGCTTAAAGTCAATTAAAAATAGAGCTCATGAATAAAACTCAGGAACCTGTCAGCAGTGCATGCAGTCTTGCTGGAAAACCACAGAGTTCCCTCTGAGTTCCAGTCTGCCTTCATGCATTACTAGCAAACCACCACCTGTATTGCTGTTCATCCATAAAGCTGCCCCTGCAGTGGGTAGCACTTTAAACTTTTCCTTCCCACAAGTGCAACTCCAGCAAGCAAGTGACAATCCTCTGTGGTTGTACAGCCACATGCAGAGCACTCAGGATGCCTGTGTGAAGCATATCTGCCCCACCAGCTCCCTGAGCCCAGCTGGCCTCCCCAGGAGCAGGCTGGACTTTGAAAGGGAGAGAAAACATAGCACTAGATGGCTTTCTCTGAAGAGGACTATTTTAAGTCTTTCCGGGGCAAAAATATCTTCAAAAGAGATTTACCTACCACTCCAAATTTTGGGCTAGCTAGTTTGTTGCCCCACCCAGGGCACATCCTGCAACCAGGATGGCAGATGTCTCTGGAGGGTATTTCTAGGCACAGGGACATGGTCCACCACCAAGGCATCCTTTGCAAGGATTTCCCTCTCCATCCCTGCAACAGGAGAAGAGTGACTCTAAGCCATGAAAGGAGCATGTGGTACCTTCCTCAGTCCCCTGTCCAGTGACTTGCACTCTCGAAAGCTGCTCTAAGTCTCCAAGTGGCCAACACATTCAGCCTCCTCCCTCACCCTACTCCAACATGTGGAGTTAGGACCTTCAAAAATATCCTAGGTCTGCTGGTAGAGACAAACTACACATGAGCACAAGAGATGCTCAGCTCACTTTCTCTGGAGTTTTTCTTCCTTCTTCCCATTACTCATTCAGTCGCAGGAGGTGAAACTATTTCCAGAAAGGATAAATATATGTCAGGAGGATGCATCTAAATTGTAACAATTAACCACAAGCAGAACAGCAACATCAAAATGTAAATAGAGCTGTCTCCAGGTGGGCTGGGGGTAGCAGCATTAACATCCATCCCTATTACCTTCTGACAGCAATCAGGCAGGGGCATGTGCTGGATGACAGGCAGGTAGGGACCCTTCCCCACAACAGGCACCTTGGGAGCCAGGCACAGGAGAGGAGCCTGACAGCTCTGAAGCCTGGTTAAGCTGGCTTAAGTAAGAAATACATTCTGCAGAGATAGAGGAGGATTCCCAGGTGGTGAGCTCACTGTAGCCAAGAAGCTTGCCTCCTTAGCCTTGGTGTAAGTCCTCACAGCCTTGCGAAGGACAGCAGAAATTAGGCAGGTGGAAGCTCTAGTACAGGAGCTTGACATGTCTACAACAAACGACGCAACCAAGAGAGTCAGACCAGGCCTGCTGTTGTCTGCATGGACACTTTATAGACACTTTATAGACAGAGAGACAGACACTTGCATGCAGGCCATGGCTGGTTTCCTCATCTACCTTTGGTCCCAGCCTGCTGTGCTTATTCCTCTGCCCTGGGTTCTTGGAGGAGAGTCTGCTGCTGGCAGTGCACTTGACTGCACCCCAAATGACCATGTCTCATAGGTTTGGGAACCATAGAGTTAAAAATCCTCTAGGGACTAGAGGAGTCCAGGGAGTGGACCCAGGAAAGTGTGAAATTGTTATTCAATCCCATAATTCTGGTATCTATAAGCTGGCAGCAAGGCCAGCTTGCCCTCCTCTCCCTCCTGCCTGCTGTCTCTGGCAAGAGTTACTTATAAAGCCAACATGTAAGTAGTAGGCCTGTTTGTGGCCTGCAGAGTTCTGTTTGGCCCTATGGTGGCAGAGGTGCTGTGAGGATCGGAGCATTGGGAATCAGAGCATTAGGGGTCGTAGATTAGTTTGGGTTGAGGGAAGGTTTAAGGGGATGGTCATATATCCCGCCTATGCTCCGTAATTTTTCTGTATCCTTCTTTTCAAATATAATTCTGTATTTCTTTCCAATCCATTTGAGAGCATCTAATTCTGTATGCTCTTTAAAACCAGCACAACACTATGCTGCCCCATGCACACCGGGAGCCCACACACACTCCACCACTTCCACACCGGTGGAAGACAGGTTGAGGTGAAAAGAGTCCAGTGGAGAGCCTCGAGGATGACCGGGGGACTTGAGCATTTCCCTTGTGAAAAGAGACTGAGGGACCTGGAGCTGTTTAGTCTGCAGAAGAGAAGACTGAGAGGAGATCTGATCAATGTGTACAAATATTTGAGGGGTGGGTGTCAAGTGGAAGGGGCCAATCTCTTTTCTCTGGCCAACAGCAATAAGACAAGGAGCAATGGATACAAACTGGAACATAGAAGGCTTCACCTCAACATGAGGAGAAACTTCTTCACAGTGAGAGTGACAGAGCTCTGGAACAGGCTGCCCAGAGAGGTTGTGGAGTCTCCTCTGGAGACTTTCAAGACCTGCCTGGATGCATTCCTGTGCAAACTACCCTAGGGGATCCTGCCTTGGCAGGGGGTTGGACTTGATGATCTCTGGAGGTCCCTTCCAACCTCTAAAGTTCTGTGACTCTGTAACGGAGCCTGGGTTGTTCAGTCTGGAGAAGAGAAGGCTCTGGGGAGACCTAACGACAGCCTTCCAGTACCTGAAAGGGGCCTAGAAGAAGGATGGAGGGAGACTGTTTACAAAGGCCTGCAGCAATAGCATGAGGGGCAATGGCTTCAAATTAGAGAAGAGCAGATTTAGATTGGATGTTAGGAACAGATTCTTTACCATGAAGGTGGTGGAACACCAGAGCAGGTTGCCCAGGGAGGTAGTTGAGGCCCCATCCCTGGAGATATTCAAGGTGAGGCTCAATAGGGCTCTGGGCAACCTGATCTAGTTGAGGATGTCCCTGCTGACTGCAGAAGGGGTTGGACTAAATGACTTTTGGAGGTCACTTCCAACCCAGACCATTCTATGATTCTATAATTAAGGCTCTTGGAACTCACTGAGTTTGTACCACCTTGTACTGGGAGCGTGGCCCTCATGGGTGCACATCACACCCTGTGTTATTAAAAAGACCCTTTATTGTTACTGCATGTGCATGCATGCAGCCTAAAGGTACTTCCATTTTAGGTAGGTGNAGGATGACCGGGGGACTTGAGCATTTCCCTTGTGAAAAGAGACTGAGGGACCTGGAGCTGTTTAGTCTGCAGAAGAGAAGACTGAGAGGAGATCTGATCAATGTGTACAAATATTTGAGGGGTGGGTGTCAAGTGGAAGGGGCCAATCTCTTTGCTCTGGCCAACAGCAATAAGACAAGGAGCAATGGATACAAACGGGAACATAGAAGGCTTCACCTCAACATGAGGAGAAACTTCTTCACAGTGAGAGTGACAGAGCTCTGGAACAGGCTGCCCAGAGAGGTTGTGGAGTCTCCTCTGGAGACTTTCAAGACCTGCCTGGATGCATTCCTGTGCAAACTACCCTAGGGGATCCTGCCTTGGCAGGGGGTTGGACTTGATGATCTCTGGAGGTCCCTTCCAACCTCTAAAGTTCTGTGACTCTGTAACGGAGCCTGGGTTGTTCAGTCTGGAGAAGAGAAGGCTCTGGGGAGACCTAACGACAGCCTTCCAGTACCTGAAAGGGGCCTAGAAGAAGGATGGAGGGAGACTGTTTACAAAGGCCTGCAGCAATAGCATGAGGGGCAATGGCTTCAAATTAGAGAAGAGCAGATTTAGATTGGATGTTAGGAACAGATTCTTTACCATGAAGGTGGTGGAACACCAGAGCAGGTTGCCCAGGGAGGTAGTTGAGGCCCCATCCCTGGAGATATTCAAGGTGAGGCTCAATAGGGCTCTGGGCAACCTGATCTAGTTGAGGATGTCCCTGCTGACTGCAGAAGGGGTTGGACTAAATGACTTTTGGAGGTCACTTCCAACCCAGACCATTCTATGATTCTATAATTAAGGCTCTTGGAACTCACTGAGTTTGTACCACCTTGTACTGGGAGCGTGGCCCTCATGGGTGCACATCACACCCTGTGTTATTAAAAAGACCCTTTATTGTTACTGCATGTGCATGCATGCAGCCTAAAGGTACTTCCATTTTAGGTAGGTGTTTTAAAACCATGCAGTGTGAGGGAAGACCAAACTGAAATTTCTTGTACCAAAAGAAAAGTTCAATGAATCAGCCGGCTTTGTTTGTTCTAAGGTGAACAGTATTTATTCAACAAATGCAGCCCAGCATAGAATATCAAAATATTTGATACATTACCACGATACTTAACTAAAAGTTGGAGCTACCACTTAGGAAAAACAGGCAGCCAAAAGCACACTGAGGGGAAAATGTTAACAAAAGCCAAGCAGAGGCAATTTTCCTCTTTCCCCAGCATCCTACGAGAGACGGTACTGCCCCTCCCCTGATCTCTAGACGTGGCCTGGCAAAAATACAGAAAAGAGTTTGCCAGTTAGCAGAAGGAGGTGCAGCAGCAATCATGGCAGGGACCTTTGGACACCCTGGAAAACTTTCTGTATAGGACTTAGGCAGGGAGGATGATTGACCTCTTTTTGGCACCGTCCCACACTTGGCATTTGTTTCCTTCTCCCTGTCCTGTCCCCTGCTCTCCTCAGCCCTTTCATCTATGAGTATGCTGAGAGACAGACTTACTTTATTTGTGCAAAAGGTCTGAGAGAGGAGGAATAATTGAATCATACCTGAATCGACTGCACACTCCCCAAATATCAGCTGGTTTTCTACTGTATCCTGCTGTGTCTGTCACTGGGAACACAGAGACCAAAGGGATCCCTCTGGTTGTCCAAACCAGTCACACACTGTCAAGGAAAGCCATGACTGCATCAGAAGTTTGCCAAGCTGTTTCTCTAAACTGAGGACGATGCTGCCTGCCTGTTCTTGCCTCACCTCCCTGCCTCACCTCCCAGGCAGAA
The DNA here is from genome assembly GCA_013399055.1 of Ramphastos sulfuratus. Classification (NCBI taxonomy): domain Eukaryota; kingdom Metazoa; phylum Chordata; class Aves; order Piciformes; family Ramphastidae; genus Ramphastos; species Ramphastos sulfuratus. Next base: position 100,372 of record WBNM01017710.1, on the reverse strand, counting down.
TCACTCCCCAGCACGTGCACGATCCTCATCCAGATTGGTTTTGCATTCTTTGTATTTCCAGCATTTCCTAATGCAATGTTTGCAAAGTTTTGTGAAACGAGTGTTTGCGGAAGAAGCAGGCTTTGTACAGATACAAAGAGCAAGCGCTGACCCGGGATAGGTGTTTCTTTTATCTGCTGCCTCGCGTGCCCCATCTGTTTGCATGCCCAGCTCCTGAAGGACAGAAATCTGTTGCAATTGCTGTCAAGCAGTCCCAATTCTTTAGTTCAAAAGGATGGAGAATAATTAGCTTCCTTTTGAGATTGCCTGGCCCAGCTTTAGGGGAGCTGGATCCCACTTAGTTAACTTTCAGGGTGCCAAGTTCTTAAGCCTCCTGAGATGTGCAGATGGTGCCGATGTTTGGTTCCCTTACCCCATGGGAAATCAGTGGTAGGAAATTATATAGCTGCTACACCCCCCACTACACACCCCACAGAATCCACCCATCCATGGAAATGCCAGAGAGATTTAAAGAGCTTGCATAATTTCAAGAGGAAGTAGCAAGAGCAGAAATAAATATGTATTGTAATTGTGTAACGTGCCCAGTTTGCTGTGTTCACAAAGATACCCAGACCTGCTGGCAGCTCTTGGAGCCAGACAGGACTGGATCTAGAGAGAAGCGTAGCAGGCTAAGTGCCTGCAATGAGAAGGGAGTGGTGCCACAATGTTGATCCTAGTCTAACACTACTGGGAGTGGTAATGGCTCCTTCTCCACTGTTGCCCATTGCTCCAGGTGACTGCTGACACTCAAGTGGTTTAACAGAAGATGCAATGTTGTACAGACAGAAAAAACTCCAAAAGTGACTGTTTTGAAATTTTCCTGAAGCAATTTTGTGTTCTGAGCTTGTGGGGTCTGCTCGATTTGTGTTTTAAACTGTCAAATGGAAATTTTGCTTAATCTTTTACGTAACTAATACAATAAAAATCTCTTTTAGGCAGTTCCAGGGTGAAATAAAGAGGTTTTGTCTCCTGCTTGGCAGGCTTCATCTTTAGCTACCAAGGGACACATGGAAACCCAGTGCATCAATAACTCAGAGACCCTCTCACCGTGAGTTTGCCCAATTAAGAAGCAGCACTTGAAAAGAGAGCTCTCACCCAAAATAAAGCACTGGGCATGTTGTAGGATGGAGAAAGTACATCTCTGAGGCTGAAGAGAGGAAAGGCTACAATGAAGTCAGGCAGCTGGAGTCCCTGCCTCAGCCTGTAGTGTTCCCCTCATCTTGGCAGAGGTGAGCCCTATTTCCCCTGAAAACAAAAAGGAACATTAAACCCAGGAGTTTACATGCTGTGATGACATTCATCCCAGCGGGACTCTGCTCTCTCAAGGAGAGCAGGCAACAGGAAATTATGTGCAATACATTTAAGTGATTTAGAGCTCTGTGTGTGCACAAGTCTGCTCTCAGCTCTGGTTACCTTACAGTTAGCAGCAGCTTCAGCCCAAAGATTTCTTTTCCAGTGCACAATAAGCATACAAAGACAAAATGAAGTCTACAGAAACCATCAGTCTGGATTAAAAGGAAAATGTATTTTTGAGGAAGATGGCACATATCACCACAAAAGACAGAAGAGTCTTAATATGGCCCAGGAAGGAAATTCTCCACCCTGACACAAGCATTGAGGAACTAAGACAATGGTTCACGGGGGCACTGGGCACTGATAGTCCCCTTGAGCCCACAGGAGACATCAGCTAGAGAGGGCACTGGTGAAATAGACACCACTGGCATATGGGCAGTTCTGTCCAGGAGGGAGAGAATCCGTCTGTTGTTTCCCTCCCATTTCGTGTGTGGGTAGCTAAAGGAGAGCCAGAATAAAAAATTAATGCTAATCTATCTGGAGGCAGACAGCAATTGTCAGAAAAACAGCAGCCAGCATGGGTGAGACAAACATAAATCCAGGGACAAATACTCAGTGCAGGAGCCTCAGATTCACATATTTTGAGACAAATGTAAAACCATTAAATATATTCCTGTGTCTTACTATGCTGCATTGCAGGGCATTACAACACACTTCCTAACGTGCAAAAATCCTAGTTACAGTTAAAAATTAACTTTCCTTCTTTATCTACGCTGAAGCTGAGTTCAGACTATCACAATGGGCACCCCTCCAATTTCTGTTAATACTTCTGAATCACCCTTCAAATGTCTCTTTGCTCTTGTAGCAAAGACCAACTCTCAACTTTGTGCATTACCAAGTTGACTTCACCAGGAACTGTTTCTCTTTTTAAAAATCACCCAAACTAGGCCACTTTACTTCCAATGCATTTAAATTTTAGACCCCCTTAATCCTAGTGACTGCCTCCCTGAACTCCAGTTTGGGCTCTTTCAAAGTCCAGGGGAGCAAATGGGATTTTTTTTCTGTCTATCTCTATCACCTTTACTTAAGTCCTTGTTATGCATGTGACTGAAGCACTAGGAAGTGTCTGAGTTTACTGCAACTCTTAGATATGTTGGAGCAGAGAACATCTTGAGAGGCTGAGGGAGCTGGGATTGTTTAGCCTGGTGAAGAGGAGGCTCAGGGGAGACCTTATTGCTGTCTACAACTACCTGAAGGGTGGTTGTGGCCAGCAGGAGGTTGCTTTCTTCTCTCAGGCAACCAGCACCAGAACAAGAGGACACAGCCTCAAGCTGCACCAGGGGAAGTTCAGGCTCGAGGTGAGGAGAAAGTTCTTCACTGAGAGAGTCATTCCCCACTGGAATGGGCTGCCCAGGGAGGTGGTGGAGTCACCGTCCCTGGAGGTGTTCAAGGCAGGTTTGGACATGGCACTTGGTGCCATGGTCTAGTCTTGAGGTCTGTGGTAATGGGTTGGACTTGATGATCTTTGAGGTCTCTTCCAACCTTGGTGATACTGTGATACTGTGATATCTTCTACATTTAGAGATAGAGACATTCAGACACTAAGGTCTATGTCTCTATCTCCTCGTAGCTCAGATTTCTCCATACCTAGACTTTCCAGAGGTTTCTTGTTCCCTGTCTGACTTTACAACACTCCACAGGGAGCAAATGCTCCATGTAATATTTTTAGTTTTCAATTTAATTTCTGAGCTTCTTAAGTTTTGGGTTTTGTTTTTTTGGTTTTTTGTTTTTTTCTCTTCTTTAGGGTGGAACAAGGAACATATTCACCACCAGGGCATCCAGGCGCTCCACTTAGAGCCAGGCCCATCTAAATTGATGACTATACAAGCACATAGAAAGAGACAATTTCTACCTGACAGAATGTACAACTGAAATGTCTTTCCTAAGCCACTGACATGCATACTCACAGAGAAATAATTAAGCCCATCTAAATCCAAATCCATGTGCTGGGTCAGTTGCAGAATAGCCATAGATATCTCCAAGATCCCACTCTTCTGTTAGTAAACTAATCACTCCTTAGAGTTGTAGAAATATGGTCTATCTGCAGTGGAGAGAAAGTGTCAGCAAAGACCATGTGACACCCAGAATCTTGCCTAAAAGTGAGTATGTTTCTTTGCATCCCAAGCTCAAAGACCTGCATGGTCTCCACAACCTGTTCCACAAAGCACAAACCCCTCCTGGAGTAATGTGTCCAGGTCTGGAGCCCTTAACACAGGAAGGACATGGACATGATGGAATGGGCCCAGAGAAGGGCCATGAAAATGATCAGGGAGTTGGAGCATCTCTGCTACAAGGACAGGCTGAAGAAGCTGGGGTTGTTCATCCTGGAGAAGAGGAGGTTCCAGGGAGACCTAAAAGCAGCCTGTCAGTACCTGAAGGGGGCCTAACAAGAAGGATGGAGAGAAGGATGTTTACAAAGGCTTGCATTGATAGCACAAGGGGCAATGGCTTCAAACTAGAGCATAGATTGGATGTTAGGAACAGATTCTTTAATACAAAGGTGGTGGAACACCAGAACAGGTTCCCCAGGGAGGTAGTTGAGGCCCCATCCCTGGAGGTATTCAAGGTGAGATTCAATAGGACTTTGGGTAACCTGATCTAGTTGAGGATGTCCTTGCTGACTGCAGAGGGGGTTGGACTAGGTGACCTTTGGAGGTCCCTTCCAACCCAGACCATTCTATGGTACTATGATTCTGCTTTCTTGTCACTTCACACTGAAACTAGAGTGAGCAAATCTGGTTCCTTCACACCTCTTCACCTCCTCACACTTCTCCTGACCCCTTACCCTCTTTGTCCTAGCAGGGACCTGGGAATTCAGGAGGCATCATGTGCTACAGCAAAGGTCAGATATTCAGCATGAAATGAGATTGAAACAGCATAAAGAAAAATCACATTTAAGTGAGTCCTGCATACAATTCTTATCTCCTGGAACACATTTTTTTTTCTTTTGGAGATACAGATAAGTGTTAGTATTACTTAAACCTTTAAGACAGACTTAATAGCATAGAAAATGCACTCCTTGCTGTGCACATAATTGGTCTTGTATATTGAATATGGAATATTAATGAATAAAAGTTAGCACCTATGTTGTGGCTGTGTTTTAAACTGCTTTTCAATTTAATTCAATTCTCACCAGCTGGTGTGAGGCAGAAAACCATTATTAGCCTAATTTTTACACACTGAGGAAGAAGAGCTTTCTCCAGCCTGTAAGCTTCTTGTGCAACATCACCTAGCTCTTTAAACAGCACTTTTAAGTCCTGGAGCTCAGATTACTTCAGGAAGGAAATTGATTTCTTTTGCTCGAGATGAAAGGAGCCAGGAGGAGAAGAAAATTGTCAATTCAGAGGTCCAGACCCGGTTCATTTAAAGCCCTGAGGCTCCAGGGGTGCTTGCCTAAAACTCTGGCTGGTTGCCCCAGCTGCCAGCAATCACTGGAGATGCAAGGAAGGTGTCTCCCAGCACTTACAGTCTGGAACAAGTTGGGCTCAGAGGAGATGCTCCAGGCTCTGTCCAGAGTCACCTGAATCTGCCCAGCAGCAGTTACATCAACAAGCAGGATCCTGAGCTATCAATAGCCTTCCACATGCAACCTGCAGTTTCAGCAGAAATTGCTGCACCAGCTTTTCTAGGGTTATTATCTGGTTCCTCTTGGCCAAGATCCCAAAACCTCTGATCTCAGTCAAGGTGCAGCTCACAGGTCCTGGAGAAAGAGATCTGAGCTGTGACTTGGGATTGGGCAAGCCGTGAAGCCCCTTCCCAGGGCCAGACAGTACAGGAGTGGAGATGAGGCAAGTATCCCAGACAGCCATGCAGGTCCTTCCCAAGAGGCTGGTATTTTTAGCACTGAAGACTGTTTTGGGGGCTCCTATAACTGCTGCGCAGCAGCAGGGCAGGGGTGGCCATTATCCTAACCCTTGCCCTCGCAGTCTCACTCCAGACAAACTGCTATGTATGGAGACACCATGCAGCTGATGATGCACATAAATAGTTGACTTGTGCAGGAACAGGGTTTAGGATTAAAACATTCATAGACTTCTCCAGGGCTTACTACGGAGCAGGACCCACTGGGGCACACGTGCAGGAACAGATGTGAACTATCTTTGTGGAGACGCGTGGGAGAGGGGCCAGTTCTCTGAGCCAAATCTGGAGCAAAAGGCAAAGTTGTTTTGGTTCACTTTTGTTTGCTTAAAGTAATTCAACAGGAGAAGTAAAATAAAAAGGGCATGTAGAATTGCTGCTGCCAAGTGGCAAAGGCCATTTTAAGTAAGGCCCTGACATGGCCTCACCTCGCCTCACTACCAGGTCTTCCCTTCACCTCTCCCACTCTCATGCCAGCCATACCTCCATCAATTTCTCCTGTTTTCTGTCATATCACATTCACAGAATCATTCCATTTGAAAAATACCCTTGGGATCCTCAAGTCCAACTGATATCTCTACTCCACAATGTTCACCCCTAAACCATATCCCCAAGCACTGCATCTAAATGACCTTTAAACACATCCAGGATTGGTGACTCAACCAACCTCTCTGGGCAGCCCATTCCAATGCCTGACCACTCCTGCTGTGAATTTTTTTTCCTAATGTCCAGTCTAAATCTACCCTGTTGCAGTTTGAAGCCTCTTCCTCTTGTTCTATTGCTAATTACCTGTGAGAAAAGACCAGCATCAACCTCTCCACAACATCCTTTCAAGTAGTTGTACAGAGTGATGAGGTCTCCCCTCAGCCTCCTCTTTTTCAAACTAAACAGCCCCAGCTCCTTCAGTCTCTCTTCATTAGATTTATTCTCCAGACTCTTCCCCAGCTTCATTGCCCCCCTCTGCACTCACTCCAACACCTCCATGCCTCTCTTGTACTGAGATGCCAAAAACTGGACCCAGTACTTGAGGTGTGGCCTCACCAAAGCTGAGTACAAGGGGACAATCACCTCCCTATCACCTCCCACAATCACCTATTCCTGCTGAGCACAACATTTTTAATATACCTCCAGCCTGATCCCATTCCAGTATCTGCTGCACCCAGATCAACATTATCTGCATCTGACAAACCCCATGAAATCAGGTAACAGACTAACTGGTCCTCATTGGTGTTAGCAGCAGGCAAAACAGAATGAGAAGAGGAGGCTCAGAAGAGACCTTATTGCTCTCTACAACTACCTGAAAGGAGGTTGTAGTCAGGTGGAGGTTGGCCTCTTCTCCCAGGAAATCGGTGACAGAACAAGAGGACATAGCCTCAAGCTGCACCAGGGCAGGTTCAGACTGGATGTTAGGAAGAAGTTCTTCACAGAAAGAGTGATTGACATTGGAATGGGTTGCCCGGGGAGGTGTTGGAGTCACCATCCCTGGAGGCGTTTAAAAGGAGGCTGGATGAGGCACTTAGTGCCATGATTCAGTTAATTAGAAGGTGTTAGGTGATAGGTTGGACTGGATGATCTCAGAGGTCTTTTCCAACCTGATTAATTCTGCAATTCTGAGTCAACTTCTGCAGTAGTACCTCAGACCAAGTAAATAGTCCATGCAAAGCACAGGGGACTTTACATGGCCACAAGTTTGATTTAACTTCTGAGTCATTCTTGTGGGGAAGGGAACGGCCATCAAAATTAGAAATACAACTTCTGCACAAGCATGCTGTTATATCACCAGGACACAAAGACAGCTGTCACCTTCCTGGTCACTGTAGGAGAGCAGGCAGCAGTCAAATGTTCAGTATTTGTTAAAATCTGTCAGCCACGTGTGACCAGTGCAAGCCAGAAAAGGCTGAGCAAGTTTTTCCAGTGTCAGGACTGAGGGATTCCCAGAGCAGCAGGCCAGCTCTAGCTATTGCCTGCAATAAGGGACACAGAGCCCACCTTGCACACTCTCTGTCCCTGACTCCGTACCCTCTGCTGCCCAACCTCCCTACCTGCATCTAGTGCAGAGAGCCACTGGGGAGGAGTGGGAGTAGCATGGAGCCTCTGCCTGAGAGTTTGGCTGCTGTCCAGAGGAGCTTCCTTCTGTTCTCACCATTCTCAGCAGCAATAGGTGATATCTCTGCAGCTGGCACATGGGGAGGCACTCACCTGCTTCCATATCAGCTGGGAAAAGACAACAGGACAGAAGGATTTCAGGTGTATTTTGCGAGAAGATAAACCACAACCAACCACCACCAAAAAGCCCTAACCAAACAAAAACCCAACAAAACAAACAAGCAAGCAAACCAAACCAATCAAAACAAAAGACAAAAAGGAGAGCACAACCACATTTAAAGAAAAACCCCAGGAGACTTTTGTTGGTCTTCCCACCACCTCCAGTGGCTCTTGGCTTCTGGCTAACCTCTGCAAGTAGAGCCATGTCCCACAGCCTCATGATGCTTGCATACTAAGCATCTCAACCAACTGGGTCTTAATTTGTGGGGAAACAAACAAACAACCAAACAACAAAACAAAAACACAAACAAAACAAACAAACAAACCAAAACCAACCAAAAAAACAAACCTCACCTAACAGAGCTCCTCTAAGAGAAAAGGCCAAATGAGCTCAGGAATCTGTCAGGCAGTTTAAGCACCACAGGAGACTGAGGCCAGACCTAGGGCCTCATCTCTTCCAGTCTATTCTTCACTTAGGCAGCAGGTTTGTTCAGTTTTAACAGCAACAGCCTGTAATAGAGTAGTAGCTGCTCCCTTTTCCAAATTATCACTTAGCTTGGGTTTGCCAAGCCATTCATCTCATGCTTATTAACCTTTGGAGTATTGTTTTGGCCAGACTGCCAGACAAATTAGCTTTTAAGAGGGGTCTATGTGGATGTCTGCAAACTCCCTTAGACACAAAGCAACTCTTACGGAATATTTAATGAAATATGTAGCAGCCAGTTTATCTGTCTATAAACTAACACATCATTCTGGACAACAGCACATTGGAAGTGGTGTGGGCAATTCTCAGGAAGAAAAAAAGTGCCTCATGTAAAGAGACAAGTAGGGAGGAGAGTAGGATGGTCAGAAAACTCCAGAAGATTCATCTAAAGAAGCGCCTATTACCGTGCAGAAAACATTTACCTTGCTGTGGAATGAGCTGCAGCTTACAAGGATCCTCACACATCCATCAACTGTGCTCGTGATGATGAACATTTTTAGGAGACTCAGTACCTCTACTTAACTCTCTGGCAAACTTTTCTGAAAGGGCAACAATAAGGAACTTGGATCATTATTGATGGAGTAAAATCGAAGTCCACTTTGACCTCTGCTATCACTTTAAAATGGTACCTGGGGCAAAGGGCAGCATTCCATTTCTGTGTTGTGCCCTCTACTCCATGCACAAATATTCCTTGAGGATGCACTATCCCAGTTCCAAGAAGCTCACAAGGCAAACTTATCATGTCTTCCGGAGATCCCAGAAGTACAATCCTCTACGCAGCTGACACAAGTTTGTTTATTTGTTTTATAGACTCTAAAAGCCAAATCCCTGTGCAGTGCAACAAAACCCATGCATCGGACAGCAGCGAGAGGTGGTAGGGAGGTGGCAGTTTCACAGGACTTGGATGACAGTTCAGGAGAAGCCCCATGGAAAGCAAATTCCCTGAAAGCTGCTTGGAGCCAGAGATTCTTTCTCACAACATATTTGCATGCAGGTCAGGTCTCCTTCTTAACATACTTTGCCTTTTGTCTTGTTTTTCTGGCTTCTGACAACAACCCAAATGAAATGCTGGAAACAAAGCAAGCATTAAAAGCAAATGTCATGCCTATCAATATATCCCTTTGTGGCTGTGGGAGTAGAGAAGGTATGATGTCACTGGTGGGAACAGATTCAAATTGTCCATTGAGAAAAGGGACCTGCCTTTAGCAGAAGCAGCACATCTCAAACTATGTGCTGTGCCACCCAGGCATGCAGGAGAGTGTCAAGCTGTGATGTGGCCAGGAAGCCAATTTAATACAGACACTACAGAAGCAGCTTTCACTTGTTTACCACAGGGGTGTTCACAGAATGTCAGGGGCTGGAAGGGACCTCAAAAGATCATCCAGTCCAACTCCCCTTCCAGAGCAGGATCACCTATACCAGATCACACAGGAATGCAGCCAGGCGGGTTTTGAATATCTCCAGAGTTGGAGACTCCACGGCCCCCCTGGGCAGCCTGTTCCAGTGTCCTGTCACCCTTACATGGGAAAAAGTCCTCCTCATGCTTCCATGGAACTTCCCATGCCTCAACTTCCACCCATTGTCTATTGCCCCATCCTGTGATTGAGCATCACCAAGCAGAGCCTGGGTCTATCCTCCTGGCACTCACTCTTTACATATTTCTAAACATGAATGAGGTCACCTCTCAGGCTCCTCTTCTCCAAGCAGCAGAGCCCCATCTCCCTCAGTCTATCCTTGTAAGAGAGATGTTCCTTTCCCTTAATCATCTTCATGGCTCTGCACTGGACTCTCTCAAGCAGTTCTATGTCCCTCTTGAAATGGAGGGCCCAGAACTGGAGACAATACTCCAGATGCAGCCTCACCAGGGCAGAGTAGATGGGAAGGAGAACCTCTCTTGACCTACTAACCACAGCCCTTCTAATGCACCCCAGAATGGCATTGGCCCTTCTGGCCACAATAGCACATTTCTGGCTCATGGCCAACCTCCCATCCACTAGGACCCCCAGGTCCTTTTCCCCTTTGCTGCCTTCCAGCAGGTCAGTCCTCAATCTATACTGATACCTGGGGTTGTTCTTTCCCAGGTGCAAGACTCTACATTTGCCCTTGTTGAATTTCATTCAATTTGTCCCTGCCCAACCCTCCAGCCTAAGTCTTGCTGAATGGCAGCACATCCTTCTGGTGTGTCAGCCACTTCATCCAGTTTGGTGTCATCAGCAAACTTGCTGACAGCGCACTCTGTGCCCTCATCCAGGTGATTGATTACTATATTGAACAGAACTAACCCCTGTAGGACTCCACTAGCTACAGGCCTCCAGCCAGACTCCTTCCCATTGACCACAATTCTCTGACTTTTTCCCTTCAACCAGTTCTCAATCCACATCACTACCTGATCATCCAGACCACACTGCCTCAGTTTAGCCAGAAGGATGCTGTTGGGAGACAGTGTCAAATGCTTTACTGAAATCAAGATAAACCACATCCACTGCTCTACCATCATCTATCCACCTGGTTATGTCCTCATAAAAGGCTATCAGGCAGGTCAAACATGGCTTCCCTTTGGTAAAACCATGTTGACTGCTCCTAATGATTCCCTTGTCCTTGATATGCCTAAGGACAGCACCAAGGATAATCTGCTCCATTACCTTTCTGGGGATGGAGGTGAGGCTGCATGTGGAGGCCAATCCTGTGAGCAAAGACATTGAAGGTAGCATCCTCCAGATACTAAGAAAGGAAAACAACCTACCTAGCAAGTTGTATGTGAAAGGCATGGAGTATATAGCTCTGCAGCTAGCCTCTTCACTGGGCTATTGTATTCATCTGTCTGAGTTTTCAACAAGCCCAATATGAAGTAATCACAGAAGTTTGCTCCCTCTCATCTGAGACCAAGCAATTGGCTGTCCAATGGACTCCAGTTGGTTTCAAGGGCATGCCAAAAGGATGTCTGCTCTTACAGTGATGGAGATGTTAATTTCCCAGGTTGACTTTGTTCTGAAGTGGAATGGAAACAGCAGCCTGGTCCCTTACAGCTGGGTGATCGTTCAGAAAGCCACCTCTCGTTACCTCCATGCTCCCACTCTTTGGTTTCTCAGCTATTTTCAATGCATCACTTAACAGCTTTCTGGCTTGTGGCTATCTGACATGACATGGAGATCAGATAAAAAATCTTTTTAATTTGAGAAGGACCAACACTGTGATGGTTCACACTCCTCAAATTCCTGGGCCTGTGGGACCTGAAATTCTGGTTTTAGCAGCTATGAGGTCCAAAGGTGAGGTAGAATCTTCAGTTCTGGACTAGGTAAAACATTGTAAAACACTTCACCACCTCTTTGGCTCACTAAAGTCCTGAGATTTTCCCCACCTAGAGATAAAAGTGAAAAAGTAGAGTCTCAGACAGTAAAGTCCTGCTGAGCTTTCTGGTTTTGCTCTCTACAGGCAACATTTCTGCTCTATTAAGGAATAAGTCTGGAGGAAAATTAGAACAATTTACAATGTTGCAGCAAACTTTTTAATGACAAAATACAGTCTCCTGGCAATCTATGCTGGCATGCATATATATAAAAAAATATATGGACTGTCATGCAAACACATAATCCACTGTGCTTTTGCTCTTCCCATTGATGAAAGGCAGGTATGAAATAAGTTGAGCAATGATGCCTGCCTGCCTGTCTTTGAGGGCATCCTCTTTCATCTGCAGCAGTGCAATTGCCTGCTGCCAGGGACACCCCCAGGTTACAAACAGAGGAAGACAGCATTGGCTAAAGTGTCAGAAAGGGCTAAGGTACCACTTCGTTCCGGGAGAAACGGTGGTCTGGAAACGCCAGTGCAGGGCTCAAAGCATCTGTTTGTGCCGCAGCAGTGAGCAGCACTGCCCAGATCCAGATGAACCAGCCCTGAATGAGCTTCCCAGCATGGGTAGGACATGACCAGCTTTGGTGAACCTTCTGACATACATTAAATCTAGCTGACAGAGACTTTGATCTGTCTGGATTGCTTGCACAGACAGCTGGACCTGTACATAACCCATAGGGAAGGTTTGCTCTCTGTTTGCCACGGTGTCTCTGCCTGGAGTGGACAGGCACACCCTGCAGCTCCTTGCTTGCCTGCATACACAGGTTTCCTTATAATGTAATTAAGGACACTGGAGAGACTGCTGTGGACCTGCATCTCCTCGCAGCATGCAGAGTGTACTCAGTTCCCATTGTCTAGATCTTGCAAAGCCTATTGGCCCTGTGAACTGACCATTGCATCAGGATGGATGATTTCTCTCTCACCTACTCTAAAAGTCAAGTTGCTATAGCAAGAATCCACAGAATAGTCCTGTTTAGAAAGCCAAGTTTGGCACACAGCTCACATTTCCAAAACATAGCTGGATCTGCCTTAGAGAAAGAGCAACAAAGTCATAACAACTTATTCTATCATTTAATTCAACTGGCCTACCTTGAGCACACTCAGGAAGAAAACAATTTAGGCTGAAGTTAACCAGATCCTTTTCAGAGTAGATTTGTACCGTAAAATGCTACAATTCTGAGTTGCTAGAATTCACAAGACCATGGGATGTCAGGGATTGGAAGTGACCTTTGGAGATCATTGAGACCAACTCTCTCACCAGAGCAGGACCATAGAATCTAGTTCAGGCTGCACAGAAATGCATCGAGGAGGGTTTTGAAAGTCTCCAGAGAAAGAGACTGCACAGCCTGTCTGGGGAGGCTGTTCCAGTGCTCTGACCCTTACAGTAAAGAAGTTCTTCCTCACAATGAGGTGGAACTTCCTGTGCCGTAGTTTACATCCATTGCCCCTTGTCCCATCACAAGGCACAAGTGAGCAGAGCCTGTCCCTTCCTTCTTGACACTCAGCCCTCAGATATTTATATACATTTATTAGATTCCCTCTCAGTCTTCCCCTTTCCAGACTAAACAGCCTCAGGTCCCTCAGCCTTTCCTCATCAGGCAGTGCTCCAGGCCCTTCATCATCCTTGTAGCCCTCCGTTGGACTCTCTCAAGTAGATCTATGTCCCTCTTGAACTGGGGAGCCCAGAATTGGACACAGTATTCCAGGTGAGGTCTTACTAGGGCAGAGTAGAGGGGGAGAAGAACCTCCCTCAATCTGCTGGACACACTCTTCTTAATGCACCCCAGGATACCTTCAAAAGGCAAAGATAACAAGTCAAGGGTCACACCAAATGTCTACCGTATGCTGCACAGGCAGAGTTTCCTCTCAAGATTTTCATTATGACATGGTTTTTTTTTCCTTTAAGATTTAGTTCCATTGGCAGCTGTTGGAAGCAGGTGCAGTTGTACTGATGGAAGTAATTCCACCTATTCAGATCAAGTTTTGACATAGCTGGGTATTTTTATATTTCCAAGGTATGATATTCATGTTTCTCCCATCCTTGCATATTCCCAAAATATCCATAGTTGTGCTGCACAGGGCTAAGGCAACACATGAACTGTCTGCTTACTTAACAGAGGCATGTAAATAAATGTCACTACCACCTCTAATGCCACAGAAAAGTAAACATAGAAAGATTATATTCCATCAAAAGTCTTGATCTGCAGGTCATGATCCCCCTGACAGCCTTCTCCAGCTATTCCAGGAATGTCAACAGACCCAGACAGGTCACCTCTCCCAGGTGGGTCAACAAATGACACTGCTGAGTTCAATCAGACTCTTTTTAAAGCCTACTTTTCAAAGTGGGAAAATATACACTGAGCAAAGTTCATCCTATCTCAGGCACACTTAAGCAAATCACAGTAGAGAAGTTTCTCTGTTGTGTTTCTCCATAAAATCACTGAAGAAAGAAAAAAAAAATAAACCCAAACTAAGCCACTTTGTTAACTATAACAAGCTGATAAGAAAGTGCATCAGCCAATTCTATATTTAAGTTTCTAATTTTGAGTTTCTACACACACTGTAGAAAGCGAAGCTGTCACAGTTTGTGGACCACTGTCAAAACCTGTAGCTTTTAAACACTTTTTGTGCAGCTCCTGAGTTTTAGGCAGAGCTGCAGAATCATATAATTGAATCACAGAATTACAGAATTGTCAGGGCTGGATGGGACCTCAAGGATCATCTAGTTCCAACCGCCCTGCCATGGGCAGGGACACCTCACACTAGAACAGGTTGCTCAGAGCCACATCCAGACTGGCCTTAAAGACCTCCAGGGATTGAGGCTTCCACCACCTCCCTGTTCCAGTGCCTCACCACCCTCATGCTGAAGAACTTCTTCCTAACATCCAATCTGAATCTACCCACTTCTAGTGTTGCTCCATTCCCCAGTCCTATCACTACCTGACATCCAGGTTTCCTGTGGGCCCCCATCAGATATTGGAAGGTCACAATAAGGTCTCCTCAGAGCCTTCTCTTCTCCAGACTGAACAGCCCCAACTCTCTCAGTCTGTCTCCACAAGAGAGGACCTCCAGCCCTCTGATCATCCTTGTGGACCTTCTCTGGACACACTCCAGCAGGGCCATATCTTTCCTGTAACAGAGGCTCCAGAACTGCATGCAGTACTCCAGGTGGCGTCTCACCAGAGTGGAGTAGATGGGAAGAATCACCTCCCTCGACCTGCTGGCCACACTTCTCTTGATGCAGACCAGGATACAGTTGGCTCTCTGGGCTGCAAGTACACACTGGAGGCTCACCTTGAGCTTCTCATCCACTAGCACTCCCAAGTCCCTCTCCCCAGGGCTGCTCTCAAGACAGTTGTTGCCTAACCTATATCGGGATTTGCCCAACCCAGGTTCAGGACCTTGTACTTGGTCTTGTTGAACTTCATGAGGTTGTCTTGGGCCCACCTCTCCAGTCTGCCAAGGTCCCTCTGGATCCCTTCCCTATAGCATGTCAGCCACACCACACCAGAGATCTCAGTGAGGCTGAGGATCATATTTAACAGCCATTAATGTAAACAAAAGGCAGAGGGTCAGGTAACTTACAAAGCAAATACCTGGGAGCCCACTTACATTACACTTTACATAGATTACTTGTCTTGTAAGGATCCCCTCTGAACAATTCAAAACCACATTACTTTTATTATTGTAAAGGGGGCAGAGTTGGGCTCAGAGACATTCAGGCTGAAGAGAATTAGAAGACAAGTTTTTACAGTGATGCAATCTAGCTAAATCTGTCCTTAGGTCTTACTAAAGACACAGAGAAAGTGTTATAAACTCTCATTTGATGTGTAACATAAAGGTTTGGTCCTACATTTAGTTAACAGCGTTCTATTGCCACTCACAACCATGGTAACTTTGTCTAGCTGTTTTAAAATATTTCTGTAGCCATTGGAAAAATGGAAATTTTAATATTCCACTTGGGTGTAATAGAAGCATGAATACCATAAGCTCTCAAAGCAGAACTCATCCTTCAACCCATAGTTAGAAGTAATATCTTCTTTGACTTCACAGCATTGTTAAAGAGTCAATAAAACTACCACCTCAGCTTCCACATAACTCAAGAGAAGGGTACCAAAATGGATGAGACTTTAATTTCCCTAAATATTCACATTTTATAGGATATGTATTACAGAGCTTGAGAACCATGGTTTCAACTGGACACTTGGATGTCACATCTAGTGAGCACTGTCTTGGCACTCACTAGGTTAAAAGGATGCAGCAACCATCAAGGAGACGGAGTGAGAGGTATACAGTCACTCCCAGTCAATCACTATATACTTACTGCTTTTAAGACTACACTGAAACTAGCTCTAAAATACTGAATAGATTCAGTTCTGGGCCCCCTGTGTTCGGCCACTCACTACAGGAAGGATATTGAGGTACTGGAGCGTGTCCAGAGAAGGGCAACAAGGCTGAAGAAGGGCACATGGTGACAAGGAGTGTCTGAAGGAGCTGGATTTGTTCAGTCTGAGGAAGAGGAGGCTGAGGGGTGACCTCATTGCCCTCTACAACTACTTGAAGAGAGGTTGGAGTGAGAAGGGAGCAACCTCTTCTCCTTGATGTCAAGTGACAGGACCAGAGGAATGGTTTCGAGCTGTGCCAGGAGAGTTCCAGGCTGAATGCTAGGAAATGTTTTTTCACAGAGAGGGTTCTCAAATTTTGGAATGGTCTGCCCAGGGCAGTGGTGAAGTCACCATCCTTGGAGGTGTGCAAGCAGCCTGTGGACCTGATGCTTAGGTATATGGTTTAGTGATGACCCTTCAGTGCTGTATTGAAAGTTGGACTGGATGTTTATCCAGTTCATCCAGACCATGTTTAAGGTCTCCTCCAAGCACATAGATTCTGTGATTCAGGACTTAAGAGTTTTTTAGATTTCTTTTTCCATCACTCTAATTACAAAATGTGAGCTGATGTGCAAAAACTCTGTCTTTTTCTGCAGCCATCTTATTCTTATCTAGCCTTGTTTATTTAATGGTGTCTTAATCCAAGCTAATTATGTCCCTAGCAGCAAATTATGTTCTAAATGACAATGAATTATGTTAGAATAAGGATAACCAGGGGAGGGCATTTCTACTTTTTTTCACCATCTTAATCAAAACCAGCAATGAAGGAGATATATTGCAGAGCAGTGAATGAGAGTAAATATTGCAGAACATATCTAGACCTGCATAAGCAAGGTGAAGGCAGTGTAGCTCCTTCCCATCAGAGCTGTACCTTCAGGTTTATGCTGACTTCAGGACAAGTAACACACAGCTTGTAGTAAATATGGTCAGGGAAGGGTGAGGAAGGGGACTGAAGTATGTTGGCTGCAAAGCAGCATTTGAAAGCACCCTTAGGTTTGCAGGTAAATCATAAGTTACTAGTCCAGCACTAACAGTCTGCACTAGACTCCAGGAAAGTCCTTGCTAGGTCAGTATCATATTGAGAACAGCTGAGACTCTGCAGTGTTTCTTTGATGATCTAAAGGGTGGCAAGTAAGAGGGTTCAGAGGCAGGAGAGGGATTGGTGTGCTAAGACTTGCAGTATCTCATTGGATGCCGAGGACAAAGACACAAAGTTGCAGAGCTGGACAACCCCTTCTGTCCCTCAAGCTGTTCGTCTTCCAGTAGGCACAGTACTCTGGATACTGGGCATTTGTTATCCTTTTGAATACCCCAACAGACAGCCCACATGTCAAACACACTATTTACCAGTAAGCTTTCATTGATTTTCTCTTGATAAGAAAACAAAATATTGGCAAAGGTTTATCTTCCTTCTTATCACAAGCATCAATGCAGAGCAAAACTCATGTATGAGTGACATACTTCTTTCACAATAACATAGAAAGCTTAAATAAATTCATTCATCTCACAGCAACATTGCTCCTGGAATAGCTGCTTTGTAGAGCTTATTCAAGTGCTGGGAAGTGACAGATCAGCAGCCAAGCAGCACAGCCAGTCCTGGCACTCAGAAGGGGATTATTTGGGGCTACAGAGCTGCCCCATGCAGAAACAGGCACTAGCAACAATTTGCTAAACTGTTTTGCCCTGCCTCAGATGGCTCACGTTTGCTCCAGCCTGAACGACTCAAAACTGTGCTGCTGGAAAAGAGTACATTTTGTCTTCAACAGTTTCACATCTGCCACAAACAGCAGAAAGAAACAGGGCAAAGCCCTCTCTGCAGAGGATAAAAAAAAAAACCAAAAACCCAAAACAAACCCTTAATGGACTCCTTTTCAGCAAGCCCTAGGGGAAAATATACATGCTCCTAAAAAGGCAGCACCTAAACTGAGATTTGGCCTAAAAGAACACAGGCTGGTATGTTTTGAGGGAGAAGGGGACGGAAAAAAGAGAGCAGTACAAAGTAAAAGGCACTTAAAGCCATGAAAAAAAGCTGAGAATCAATAAATAGGCAGGAGAAGAGCAAACAAAATGCAGTACAATTGAAAATTAAACGAAAACCCCTCCAGCCTTGGGGAATTTGTGCCATGTATGCAGTTGCAATGGCCCATGAAAGGGAAAATCAAGGGAACCATAGATGGTTGTGGCCAAAACCTCACACATTTTTATTTCCCAATTTAAAAAAAAACAAAACAAAACAAACATATTTGAAAGCTTATTTCCCATATCCTACGTTATGGTAAGCTCTGTAAGGCTGAGATCAAACCTTGAAGAGTTGGGGTAGTTGTTTTCTGTTGCTCTGAGGGGCTATACCTGCCAGACAGCAGGGGAAGGAATTATTCTGGGGAGAAGTTTACCACTGTGATTCGGATACGCCAAATGCTCTCAGCACCACACCAAATTTTGAAGAAGTGTATGTAATGGAATATATTTATCTCCTTGTATTTCCTTCGGTTATAGGTTGAGGCCTATGTCCTAACCATGGAGGCAATTCCTCCAGAGTACCAGAGGGTACAGGGAGCTGAACTCTCTCTGCTGGAGAAAGTCCAGTGGAGGGCTATGAGGATGATGAGGGGACTGGAGCACTGCCTAATGAGGAGAGGCTGAGGGACCTGGGGCTTTTTAGTCTGGAGAAGAGAAGACTGAGAGGGGATCTAATAAATGTTTATAAATATCTGAGGGCTGGGCATCAGGAGTGGGGGGAGAGGCTCTGCTCACTTGCTCCCTGGGATAGGACAAGGGGCAATGGATATAAACTGCAGCACAGGAGGTTCTACCTCAACACAAGGGGGAACTTCTTTACTCTAAGGGTCACAGAGCACTGGAACAGGGTCCCCAGATAGGCTGTGGAGTCTCCTTCTCTGGAGACTTTCAAGTCCCGTCTGGATGCGTTCCTGTGTGACCTGAGCTAGATTGTATGGTCCTGCTCTGGCAGGGGGGTTGGACTCACTGATCTCTTTGGGTCCCTTCCAACCCCTAACATCCTGCGATCCTGTGACCCTTTGACCCTGTGAACAGTCCAGCTCAGTGGGTGGACACAGGAAATTATGCTACTCCATTCCCATAATGCCTGCACTTTCTCGTTATAAGGGAACAGCAGAAGCTGTCCAGCCTCTTCTCACTCTGCCTGCCCCTTTCCTGACACAGGCTCCCTTGCCTTTGCTATGCAGGGCAGTGAGGCCTGGAGCAGCCTGGCTGGGGCCTGGAGCTGGCAAGCTGAATTTTAGTTGTGTCATAGAATCATAGAATGGTAAGGTTGGAAGGGACCTCAAAGATCATCTAGTTCCAATCCCCTGCCATAGGCAGGGACACCTCCCACTAGTACAGGTTACTCNTTGTGCTTGGGATTGTGCCTACCCAGGTGCAGGACCTTACACTTGGTCTTGTTGAATTTCATGAGGTTGGGCTGGGCCCACCTCTCCAGCCTCTCCAGGTCCCTCTGGATGCCATCCCTGCCCCCTAGCAAGTCGACTGTGCCACACAGCTTGGTGTCATCTGCAAACTTGCTGAGGGTGCACTCAATTCCTCTGTCCATGTCACTGACAAAGATGTTAAACAGCACTGGTGCCAGCACTGACCCCTGAGGGACGCCACTTGGCACTGGTCTCCAGGTGGACATTGTGCCGTTGATCATCACTCTCGGCGTGCGACAATCCAGCAAATTCCTTATCCAGCAGTGCTCCACCCATCAAGCCCATGTTTTTCCAGTTTGGTGACCAGGATGTCATGTGGGACAGAGTCAAATGCCTTACTCAGGTCCAGGTAGATGACATCAGTTGCCCTTCCCTTGTCCACTGTCCCTGCGACTTCTTCATAAACAGCCACCAAATTTGTCAGGCAAGATCTGCCTTTGGTGAAGTCACTTGGGTTTGATATGGGAGTGGGGTAGAGAGGCGTGGCAGGGCCAGAGGGCACTGGAGGCCTGGGGTTTTGGCCTAGTTTGGAGGGAGATTGTGTGAAGTTTTGGTCTAAAGAGGTTCTTGGAGAACCATGGCTGAGGTGGACTGTGGATGGAAAACTTTGGCCTAAGGAGGTTTTTGGACAACCATGGCCAAGCTGGACTGTGGATTTTATGTCTTTTATATGTTCTCGTACTGTTATATGTAGTTATGAATAATATTTCCATTTAAACTTCTAATCCTTTCCAATCCAGTGCGGAGCATTGTCTTGGTTCCTTTGGGAAGCATCTGGCTCCCTCCTTAAAACAAAGACACTTTCCTCAAAGTGTGTTGCCATGAAACTGCCAGGCTTCTTAAACACATCTAACAACCTAAAATCTTGAGTTCTTAAGACATTATTTTCATAGAATCACAGAATTGTTCAGGTTAGAAAAGACCCCTGGGAAAGTCCAACCATTGACCCTGCTCTACAAAGTTTACCCCTAAACCATATTCCCAAGCAGCACAACCTGTTGAGAATGTGATTTAAGCTCCAGGTTGAGCACAGGCACCTCAGGTAGTGAAGCTATATGCACCAATCTCATCTCCCATCAATGCCTGCTATGATGCCAAGGACAGAAATAAAATAATCTCACCCAGAACTTTCCTCATGTCACAAAAAGGCAGAGGCACGAAGACAGAGCCCATGGAAAAGCTCCCTGTCTCTGAACAAACATCCCTCTCATTATGGCAGGCTTCCTTCCACAGGCATGCTGAGTGCCTTGCTGGTCTGTGAGGCTGGGATAAGAGTTCTTGCATTAACAGCCCAGCTGTGGTTGTTTGAGAACATCTGGTCCAATCCAGCAGCAGTTTTTCCATGGGAATCTGCAGTTAGAGGGAGCCAGGGCCTTCATGTCCAAGCATATTGATCCAGTCCTCAAGAAGTTGAGAAGCACCAGAGCTAAACCAAGAGGCTGCTTACAGGCACATTTTGGAGCAAGTTTTCCCTCCTCTCAACTGAGATCTCACTCAGCTCACATTAGGTGGGTCTTGGCGCCTGCCTCAGAGGCATTAAAGACAGGCAACTCTAGTGCATTATGAACCCTTCAAAGGTTTGGGACCTGCTTTTTCCCAGGTATAGGCATGGGACCAGCATCTCATATGATCCATGCAGCTCCCTCTCCCTTGACAGGAAGCCCATTGCTTTGTTCTCTCTCCAGAAAGGTTGCCTGATAAAGAGCTTTAAGCCTGGTTTCCAGGAAAAAAAAGAGTCCACGTGATTTTGCTTAGTGCATGCATAAACGCCTGCATCTCCCTTAGCATTTTTTTAAACCATCAGCCTACTTCAGCCCAGTCCATCAGATTTGACAAAGATGTTTGTCAAAGGAGGTATTTTCAACTGCACTTGCCTGCTAGGCTAGGTGACCTTGGAGGCAGCATGTGCCATGATACCTAGTGAAGTGTGCTGCATGTCCCACCTGCACATTTCCCTCATCCAGAAACCACAGCCTGGAGCTGGAGGGGACAAGGGCACCAATATCTGGCTGGTTTGCCCCTGCATGGGATGAGAGTAAGGCTGTGGGATCCAGGAGCGCAGATGGGGTTTGACAGAGCAGACACAGGCAGAGACACTCAGCTGCTGCAGGTTTTGTGGGAACAGGCAGAGATGGGTATTTGTGCTCTCCCCAGGGCAAAGACTAAAGCACAAGGTCATGCTTCATCAGCAACGAGTCCACATGCCAGAGAAAACATGATAGAATAGATTTCATAGGGCTGCAGCTTAATGAAGAACTTTAGCTGAAGCTTTAATTTCCTTAGATGTCAATCAACATCAAGACACTGATCTTCAGCAAAGCATCCTGTCATTAGCCCTTTTACTTGCTACTCCTCATCTTCCCTACCCAGTCCTCCATCATGCTTTGTCAGCTTGCTCCACTTCTGGGGTATGAAGCCTAAGAGGAAAGTGAGGTCACACCCGATCTGTATAAAATAATACATTTCATAGTTTGGAATGATTTTTCCCCCTGCACATTTACATGTGTGCCATAGGCTTCCCTCAAGGCCTCGACTCAACAGGCCTCTCATATCTCCCAGAATGGAAATCTGAAATCACAAAATTATCTCATGCATTTTTCTTTGCTCTGGTTTCAATCTCCCTTCCCTTTTCCAGCATATTTCCAACACATGAAGCATGCTTCCCAGCATTCATTTTAAACTCTCTTTCTTCTCTATTTTCATTCGAGGATATTCCTTCTCCTCATCCTTTCTTTTTGCCTGTCTTTTGTCTACCAATCCTCTTTTTGCCTTCTGTCCTATTTCAAAATCTTCCTTTGACCCAGGCCTACTATCTTTAAAGAGTAATGCTGTGAATAGCAGCTGGATTAACTCCCATGGCTTTCATCTTCCCATCTATTTTTTTTCCTGCATTCTCTGCCTCTCCTCCCCATCCCAGTTCTGGCTTCCATCTCCATCTTTTCTGTAACTTGCTAGAACTTTTTTATTGCTCACTTCCCACCCCTCTGCTCCAACCCCTCCTCATGTTTTTTCTGCTCTTTTTCATCTATCCATCTCAAGGCAAACAATTTGCCTTATCTACATCTAGCCAGTTACTGAGCTTTCCAGTCCACACCCACCACTGTTGTGTGTGAGCACCTAGTAGTATATGTTAAGATTAGGATCTCTCTTGTTCCCTCCCCCTTCCTTTCCTAAGTAAACTGAAAGGCTAGTCCCTGGGGTTTTTTTTCAGTACTTCTGCCTCCTCCCTTGTTGATCCTCCCTACCTCTGCTGCAGAAACAGAGAACCAGAGACATGGGTTACAGAAAACTGCAGTTAGCGTTCAATTCTGGGCTCCTCACTAGAAGAATATTGAGTAGCTGGAATGTGTCCAGAGAAGGGCAACGAAGCAGGTTAAGGGCCTGGAGAAGAAATCTTATTACTTGGGAACTGGGATTTTTTAGACTGAGGGGAGACCTCATTGCTCTTTACGGCTACCTGAAAGGAAGTTGTAGTGAGGTGGGCGTCAGTCTCTTCTCCCTAATATCAAGTGATAATGCAAGAACAAATGGCCTCAGATTGCACCAGGAGAGGTTTAGATTGGTTATTATTCTTTACCAAAAGGGTGATCAGTCATTGGAACAGGCTGCCCAGGGAGGTGATGGAGTCACTATCCCTGGAGATGTTAAAAAAATTGGTAGACATGCACTCTGGGACATGGTTTGATGGCCATGGTGGAGTTAGGTCAATGGTAGGACTCAGTGATCTTAGAGGTCTTTTTCAAATGAAACAGTTCTATGATTCTATGACTTAAATAAGCTCTCTTAAATACAAGAGAGCTCTACTGTCTCTCACTCCTCCCCCAAAAGAGTACATGAGAACTGATGTAATGTCATCCAAGTCAATGGAAAGACTGAGATTAAACTCCCCAGGAGCAGCAGCAGACTCCTGGGAGAAAAAAAAAATTGACAGGGATGACTGAAAGAAAGAGATGAGTGGAAGAGAGGACTGTAAGAAGAGAAGGGAATAAAAGGAGATCTTAGAAGAAGCCCATGTTACCTGAAATATGATCTTCTCCATCATAACCAGGATCTCCCTGGAAATCTGTATTTCACTAAACAAAATTACCACTCCCTAGGGTGGTAATTCTAGGAGGCTGACCTAGACAGCAGGGTAAATGAGGATCCACCCATCATGATGTCAGCTATTTCTTTTTCATAGTTCAAAAAAGAGTCATTTTCCCACAGTCACTGCTTCTTCTAAGCATCTGTGCTATTCTGGGAAACAAAGCTGAAATGGGCAACTTTGTGCTTCACCCAAACAAGCGAGGTACAAGCAGGTCTGGAAGGGATTCAGTAGCCCTGGCAATAGCAAATAGGAGTGGATCCTGCTCCAATCTGTCTCCAAAAGACCCTTACCAGAGTCCCTAGACTTTCCACTGGGCCAGGAGGGAAAGAAACAACAGAAATCAGAAGGAAAGATAGAGAGATATGAATATCTTCTATCCTCTTTCTAGATGTGAGGAAGAAGGGTAGATGAGAAGTGAGGATGAAAGCTTCTTCCAGGTCTCCCTGTGGGCTGTGAAGCACCTGCCTAGAGAAGCAGTAACATTTAGGATAGGGTGCTGGGGACTACAGAGGGAGCAGAAGACTGAACATAGCCCTGTGGCCCAAAGATCTCTTCAGTTCCACCATGGAAGAGGGACAAAAGTGGAGGAAAGTATGCACCCAGCCCTGAAAGTCTGCTTAGGCTGCTGCAGGCAAGCACTTCTCCAAAACAAAGAGGCTGTGAAAAATGCAGATAGGAAAACCACCTCAAGTTGCCAACCAGCCTCTTTAAGAAGGAAAAGGAAAGAGAGAGTGTCCTGTTTTGACTGGAGAGAGTTAATTTTCTTCCTAGGATCTGGTACAGTGCTGTGTTTTGGATTCAGTGTGAGAATAATGTTGATAATACACTGCTGTTTTCAGTTGTTGCTAAGTAGCACTTGTCCTCAGATAAGGATTTTTCAGCTTCTCATGCCTTGTCAGCTGGAAGGCTGGAGGACACAAGACATTGAGAGGGGACACAGTCAGGACAGCTGACCCAAATTGGCCAAAGGAATATTCCATACTGTGTGACATTGTGTCTAGTATATAAACTGAGAGCTGTTGGCCAGGAGGAGCCAATCACTGCTCAGTGCTTGCCTCAGCGTTGGTCAGCAGGTGGTGGGCAATTACATGGTGCATCACTTGTCTGTCTTGGGCTTTATTTCAATTATTAAACTGTTCTTAGCTCATGGTTTGGGGTTTTATTTTTGTGATTGCCTTGCCCATCTCACCTGGAGCCAGGGGAGGAGGAACAAGTGAGCAGCTGCACAGTCCTTAGCTGCTGGCTGGAGTTAAACCATGACAGTGCAGAAGAAAAAGAGTATGTAGAAGAAGAAAGAAGGGAAGAAAAATAGGGTTACAGAAAATTTAATTCAAAATCTCTTGATTCACCAAAATTTAAATCAGCTATGTTCTGTTAAATAAATTGGGCTAGTAAGTTAGAACTGCCTTGCCTTGCCTTTTCAAGCCACCAGCCTGCCTTATGTGCATCAGAAGTAATTCTGATTGCAAGAGCATCATGGCAATAATTTAAGTTTCTGCAGGTTTCAGTTCTCCTTTCTTACAACAGGAAACAAGATGGAAATAATAAACAACCATACTCATACACTACTCATTGTTTCCCCTCTCTTAGTTACTCAGACTTTCTGCTCTATGCAACTCTTTCTGTTGAGGCTTTGTAGCAGGTACAACAGGACACCAGCTGAATGTCCTAAAGCTGAATTAGTAAGTTGTGTTTTTCCCCAGACCTCTATAAATTCAGAGAAAGATGTGCAGGAAGGAAGAGATAATAATGCTGTGTTCATTCAGATGAATTACAACCCCAAAATAATAGCTGGAAATTTGCCTGCACAATTCAGGAGACTTCAGAAACAACAGTGTAGTTTGAGAAAAAAAGGTAATTATGCTGATGTGCAGAATCACAGAACTTTAGAGGTTGGAAGGGACCTCCAGAGATCACCAAGTCCAGCCCCCTGCCAAGGCAGGATCCCCTAGGGTAGTTCACTCAGGAGTGCATCCAGGCAGGTTTTGAAAGTCTCCAGAGAAGGAGACTCCACAACATCTCTGGGCAGCCTGTTCCAGTGCTCTGTCACCCTCACTGTAAATAAATTTCTCGTCATGTTGAGGTGAAACCTTCTATGTTCCAGTTTGTAGCTGTTGCTCCTTGTCTTGCTGCTGCTGACCAGAGGAAAGAGATTGGCCCCATCCACTTAAGACCCACCCATCAGACACTGATCAGATCCCCTCCCAGTCTTCTCCAGACCAAACAGCCCCAGGGCTCTCAGTTATTCTTCATAGGAGAGATGCTGGATCATCCTTGTGGCTCTCCGTTGGACTCTCACCAGCAGGTCCCTGTCTCTTGAACTGGGGAGACCAAAATTGGACACAGGATTCCAAGTGTGGTCTCACTAGGGCACAGCAGAGGGGGAGAAGAACCTCCTTAGACCCACTGGACATGGATGAAGGAAGGATTGCAGTAGCAATAATGTAAGACAGAAGGAAGGAGGGACAGACAAAAAGAAGATATTCTAGGTAAAAATAAATAACAGTAATGCTTTTTTTGTGAGAGGTGGATGCATAGGAGCGTACCTTAGTAGCCTAAAGATCAGGATGCTAAAGAGAAGTGAAGCAGACCATGTTTTCACCACTTGTCAAATACAACTCAACATATTTCTGAGTAACTAGAGCCGTATGTCTGCTGGCAAAGTAGCAGTGTATAATACTGTCTGTCATCTGTATATAGAGGAAAGTCAGGCCTGACAATTCAGAGCAAATGTGTCTTCCTAGAAATTAATTTCAGTTGATTAGTAATGAAAGGACTTCTTCCTCCCTTTCTTGAAAAAAAAAATGCCTCCCCTTTCTAGGTCAGTTTCCTGGGAGTCTCCTCAAAACAAAGTTCAACTTCAAGAGCTTGTGTCTTAACGGCTCTGGGGGCTGCTCATGTCAGAGAGCACAGTTTAGGAGGCATCCTCAGAAAAGCCCTCAGCTGATAAATCCCTCAAGTGGCACAGGGTACAGCTTTTCTCCAGTGCCTGCAAACAACCTTTTCCTGCTGCAGTGTGCTGAACAGATGCCAGCAAAAGTGACAGATCATGCATAATGTTCATACTGCATCTCGGGGTGCTTTTCTTTTAAAGAGTATCTTGATTTCCTAGCAGAAGCTGAAGGATATTTACTTATGTTCATACATCCTTTGTGCTGGTTTGAGGCTAATTGGAATATTTTAATGAGAGAAAGTAGATAATTTGTTGTGAAAAGAAAATAATGATGACGCCCATATCATTATTTATTTTTATTATTTATTATTATTTATTAAGGCTCCGAGGTGATCTTACTGTGACCTTTCGGTATTTTAAGGGGGCCTACAAGAAAGCTGGGGAGGGACTTTTTAGGATGTCAGATAGTGATAGGACTATGGGGAATGGAACAAAGCTTAAAGTGGGTAGATTCAGACTGGATGTTAGGAAGAAGTTCTTCAACATGAGGGTGGTGAAACACTGGAATGGGTTGCCCAGGGAGGTGATGGAAATCTTATCCCTGGAGGTGTTTAAGACCAGGTTGAATGAGGCTCTAGACAGCCTGATCTAGTGTGAGGTGTCCCTGCTCATGGCAGAGGGGTTGGAACTAGATGATCCTTGTGGTCCCTTCCAACCCTGACTGATTCTATGATTCTATGATTGGTTTGCTGAGAGGGATAAGAAGTCAAAGAATAAACAATGTCCTCTCACTTTTGTCCTGGGACATTGGCCTGTTCTTTTCTCTGTCTGGTCTGGTCTGTGTCGCTAGATTTAATCACTTCCTTTTAACCCTGATATGATTTGATACCTCACTTCTAATTTTGACAAATAACACACAAGCTGTCATTTGTTTATGTGTGAAGCAGAGAGGGGGTAGTTTTGATCCCTTTTGGGCAGTTTGCTTTGTCCGGGAGGGAACTGGGATTTCTGTGTTATTTCTACCTTGTATATAATTGCAAATTCTTCTAAATATTGGTATATATTGTGTCTACACTTGTAAATTTTGCAGTGCTGTAAATGTAGCTTCATCTTACTTCCAAACCATCTGAGTTAGTCTGGGTAATTTCAAAGAACGTAGGGAGGGGAATCATTCCTAACCCATCACAATCCTTGCTACTCACAAATAATGGAAAAGATCTTTAAAACACTTTCATGCTTCCTCTGTGAGAAAGCTGAGGTCAAAGACAAGTCACTGTCTCCCCAACATTAGTTGACATGTGGCACCTCTACTTAACTTTGCTCCGTGTCCTTTTGTATTCTCACTCATAACCACTTAATGTTTGCTGTCTTGAAGCTGGAGCAAAGTTGACAGTTGGCCTGCCCCTCTCCTTCCTTTAAAAACAATTTAGAAAAGGGAACCAAAGAAAAGTTTGGACATAGCTTTACAACAGAAAGGATGACTTGGGAGGATATGCTCAGACAGCATGAGTCATGCTGCTTTGCTAGGAAGGAGCTCTTGCCATGACCTGAAGGTGGACCACACTGCTGCTTTTTTTTTTTCCACTTGAAATACTGCCACGTAAATCACGTATTGACCTAGCATGTGACATTCAGGGTAACTGAATGGAAAGAAGACAGCATATAGCTTAGCCACAGAGACTGAATGATCAAGCATCAAAGGTACTCACATTGTGTTCCTCACAATATGCTCTGACAGTCCGCAGACAGCTGGTTGGTCATATGGTGCCAGACTCTCTTCCCTGCTTTTAGCTGCTACATGGTATTAAAAGGAGCAGGAAGGAAGGGAAAGCCCTTCTTAAAATCATGTATACAAACAATAGTTGCATCAATGCAGATGGAAGGGAAATTCTGTCCAAAACACATAGTCAAAAGCAGCAAGCACTTTAGAGCCTGACAGCCAGTCTCTAGTGAGTCTACGTTTCTTGGAGAAAGTCATTGCACTCAGATGTGTTCCATGGCTACCAAGTCAGGGAAAGAAGAGAAGGAGGGAGCCAGCTTGCAGCCCCTGAGGCCCAGCTCTTGCTGCAGAGTGCAGGTTCTCACTGCCATCAATATCATCAACATCAGCATCCTCACCCTGTGTGACAGCTTGGTTCAGCTCATGAGGTCAAGGCACTTAGCCATGTTTCTGATGGGAACTCTCTCCCAGGATTTTCTGGGACCAAAAGGGCATTGTGGATGTCAAGGCTTCATCCCTGTCCTATGTGCTGACTTCATATCAGATGAGGGCTTGGTGAACAATATCCTCCTCTGCCTCCCACTTTCCATATGAAGGAAAGCTAGGCAAGAAGGGTGGCCTCGGTCACTTAGCCCTCCACAGCAGC
This sequence comes from Ramphastos sulfuratus, assembly GCA_013399055.1. Taxonomy (NCBI): domain Eukaryota; kingdom Metazoa; phylum Chordata; class Aves; order Piciformes; family Ramphastidae; genus Ramphastos; species Ramphastos sulfuratus. The sequence continues at coordinate 71,845 of WBNM01017710.1, read as the reverse complement.
TCCCTAGCCTGTGCACAGCTACTGGGGAATGCCAGGCACATCAGGACTCACAGCATCCATAAAGGTACTGCTCTGGGTCTGAGATCTGGTAAAGGATGCAAAGACAAAAAAGAACCCCAACCAAAGAACATTTGATTTTAAAATATAAAGCTTGTGCCATTGTCTTCACACATCAAGCCACAACAGTGCAGGGAACATAGTTACCTGTGCTTTCACACCAAAGGTCTCATTTCTCTAATGCTGTTTACAGCCTGACGAAAGCAGCTTATTCTTGCAAGTGCTGAACTGCTTGGCAACTCTTTCAGAAGGAGTTCACCTACTAGGAAAGGCTGACTTTGGGACCTAGAGGAGTTAAATCAAACTGGAAGAGCACTGTGGATTAGCAGCCTTATTCCCACTAGAGCAGCTTCCTTTCTGCAACTCCTTCCCATGAACCCAACAAGGGGTGAGATGTGGGAAGCCAGGTAAGAAGTTAGAAGATCAATTAGTCTGAGTTATGCAGGTCCAGGCATAGAAATTAGTGATGCAGGTGGCAGCCAGGCAGAGACTGACTCACTTTTGTTTATGTTTCTTGTTTTTATATCTCTCAGTAGAACAAATGGCTGATATAGACTTCACTATTATTTTCTCTTCACAGCCAACGATCTAATTTCTCTCATTAAAATATTCCAATTAGCCTCAAACCAGCACACCCCTGCAGAGGAGAGAATTTTGCTGAAATTTGACCTTCTCTAAATCACAATTGTAAGAGAAATGGTTTTTGCTTTGTCAGTGGTCTCTGACCATGTCTGCTTACAAGGGCTCCCCACAGAACACTCTGCCTTTTTATCCAATAGCAGTTTTGAGGGCTAGCAGAGAGCTTATTTTCAGTCTTCTGAGTAGCTTCAAGTTCTGGAGGTTCCTTGGAGAGTGGTTTCACTCCCCTCAAGAGCAACCTGCTCTTCTGGCTCTCAGCCCTCTGGTCACAGTGTTATTTTGCATGGCAGCCTTTAATTAGAGAGCAAGAGAGACTGTGTGCTCAGAGCATTCTCAGAGAATGCAAGACTGGGCTCCAAGCCTTGCATCAAGGCCTGGGACTCGCTGTGTGTCAGTGCCTGCACACAAGATGAACGCAGCTTGTTGCTCTTTCCCTCCCACACACTCTATAAATATTAAAGCCCTCCCTTTCAAGCAAAATTGCTACCATGATGTTACAGGAAAGTGATGCCATACACACCTTTTAGGCACTCTCCAGGAAGCTGGGAGACAACATTTCACACTGGCCTCCTCTCACTAGAAAGCCATCCAACAGCTGGAGCAGGGCAGTAGCACCACTGTTGACTGCGCTGCAAAGAAGCCAAGTACCTCGCTCTTAAAGATCACATTGAAGCATCTTCTCTTGGCTGTGGCCACTGCAAGGGGATAGAAATATCAAATGCCAGAGGGCTGAGGTGTAAAAAGCTCTGTCTTCTCAGTGCTTACACCAAGAGATTCTTCTCGCCTTGCTGATTCCTGGTCCCAGCTGCACAGAAGGACTGCATGCGGAGTCCATGGTGCCTTCCCAGGGACTGCAGGCTCTGGAGTGAGTGGTGAGGTGGCATGTCAGTGCATGCTGCCATGACCAGCATCTCGGCCTGAGCAGTCACTGGTTTCAGTGATACTCAAACTCATCAGCATACAAACCTCTTTGGAAAATGGGACTCAGACGACACTTTCACAACCCACTTAATCTGATCTGTGTGAAAGTGTCTGCCAAGAGGGGAGGTCCCACTCTGCCTTCTGGCTGCATGTCCTCAACCCTTCCTCCACACTGGCCCCACAGCTAATGCAGCTACACCTTCTGCTGAATGAGGGAATTGCTATAGCTAAAAGCTTTTTTCTTCTGCTAATTTTCAGCTGGATCAGCTCCCTGGTCTGGTAACTCCATCGCTGCATGAGTGCTGGTGCCAGCACAAGGGAAACGGAGAGTTCACAGAGCCAGGGGTGGGGGAGGGGGCACAAGCGAGAGACAGCTCTCTCGGTGCTGCATAGCTTTAAGTCAATCAAGAGATAGCCTCCTCTGGGGCTTAGATTACTTAGTCCTTTGAAAACACTGCATGTGCCCCCCTAGCTTGGCTTTAAAAATGAGACCTACAGGATTGCATCCACCTAGATGAGGAACAATTTCAGTCTTTGCTAAATATTGCACTAATAGCACAAGTGGAAGCTGAAAGAAATGTGCTGTTTGTTTCATTAAAAACAGAGTTCCCAGCTTCTTTAAATGAGACATTTTTTGCATGATGCTGGACTTGAATATGGAAGCCATCATCAGAAAGCCAAAGGCTGTGATCTGCCAGCTCCCTTACTTTTCCTTGTGGCCGTACAGGCTCGCTACAGGGTGTATTTTCCTCTCAGTGTGAGTGTGACACTGCAATTAATACTAATGGCAATTAGTATCAGGGCACATCAAAGGATGAGCACAGCCAACATTAGCAACAGAAATTGGCTTTCTGCACTGATGGGCTCTGCCTTCAGCACAGCTATTTAGGTATTTGGATATTTCTCCAAGTATGGATTGGTGATCAGCCACCACTAGTAAAACGTTTTCAACAACACAGTGCCTCCATGCACACACACACACACACAAAAGAGAAACCACCAACCCACAGGTTAATAAAAAAAGTCATCTTTAATTACATGATTCAGAGAAGGAAATATCATTATGTCACCTAATATGCTGTTATTACCAATTAGAGCTCATTTTAAAACCAAAACCTGGGCAATAAAATGAGCTTGGTTGATTATATGAATTTCAGGGCGGAAACATCTCAGAGAGAAGGCAAAGGGAACTGGGAAGGACACAGGGGCAAGTGCATAGGAGAAATAGCCTTCAAGAAATGGAGAAAGAGCATGTGAGGAGAAGGGGATAGATAGCACACATGGGAAAGCAATAAGCAAGGCAAATGGTTTGAGCCAAGTTGAGTATTAACCACTAGTGGGTACTTGGACCAAAAAAAACCCCAAACAACAAGAAACCCTAAAAACTCACCCCCAAAGAAACAAACCAAAAAAAGAATCTGTGTGAATTTGACAGATATTTGGGTCAAAGAAAGGCTATGGCACTTTCTTTGTGTGGGCTGTTCATAGCTGCACAGGCAGGCTCCTTTGTGGTTAGCATGCTTGGTAGGCTTCTGTCTTCAACACTCTAAATGGGCAAGTGGGTAACTAGCCCTGCAAAAGAGCCAAATATCTCTGTAGCTGTCAACACACTCTAGTGCTCATCTGGTTAACTCCTTAGTTAGTGGCATCCAATCAGGCGCTAGAAGTATGCACCACAAGAAGTCTGTGCATTCCCATTTCCAAATGGTCTGATAATAAGGATGAAATGCAAACTAATTTAGTGCAAAGTGCAGGAAGTTCTGTAGGTTGCTTGCCCCACAGAAAAGAAAGAGATTTCAGTTCCAGACATCCAGGGGAGAATGTTCATTCTCCTCTTTGTGACAACTCTGAGGAAGCCATTCCAAATGTGAATAAGATGAAATAGAGTATCTCAGGTGTACAAATATTAAAACTTGAGAAAATGATTTTCATAGAATGTCTTCTATGAATTCATTCATAGAATGGAATGACCTTACAGAACACCTACTTCACTCCCTGCCACAGGCAGGGACACCTCTCCCCTCAACTAGATATGGCTGCTCAGGCCCTCATCCAACTTGGCATTGAACACCCCAAGGGAAGAGAGACATCCACAACATCCCTGGGCAACCAATTCCAGAGTCTCACCACCCTCTTACTGAAGAACTTCTTCCTAAGATCCAGTCTAAACCTACTCTGAGCTTAAAACCATTTTTTAGAGGATTGTCTGAAACCTTGTGTCTCCTTGGATCTGCACTCAAACTGTTTCCCTGAAAGAGAGACAAGGGCCCAAAATGTTACACTGAAATACTTGGGAACAAAAAGTTATTCTCTGCATTAAAAAAAAAAAAAAAAATCATTCTTGGATTCCAGTAAAGTCTCCTCAGAGTGTGGTATAAGTGAAACCATCTGACTAGTCAGGCTTCCTATAGACCTATAAAAAAAAAAAAAGGTGGGAAGGGTGTAGTCTATCAAACATATCTAATCTCTGCATTGAAACAGGCTCCATGCATGCAACATCTGCTTGTTGGCAGACAAGTTCTGACTTGACAAGTCTTTAACTTGTCAACTCCCAGGTGCTTTGATAAACCACTAAAGCTGTCAGCTCAGGCCTCAATTTCTTCTACCCTGAGTGTGGTGGAAAGCCTTTGTGTATGGGTACGAAACCATCCTGTTCACGAGGGGTGAAAGGATGCTCCATCATTTCTCCCAGGGAAAAAAACATTTTGGTTATGGGGTAAGAAACCTTCTTATTGCCTTTCTCTCCCCACCCTTAGTCTGAAGGAAATCCCTGAATGAAAGCTTCACCTTGCATTCCTCTTCCTGCTCCAGCACATATGCCAACGACCAAATAACAATTCCACAACATGGGTGGTTGCCATGCTGCTGAGGCATATTCTGAATCGCAGTTTTAGGCACCCTGCTTGTCTTCTCAGTTCAAATACAGATGAAAAGAGAGATGCCCTTTAAAGCTCAGCTAGTCTGACGTGGTACATCTGTGACTGTGTGACATCACTCCTGTTGTTTGCAACCCAAAGCTGCTGAGGCAAAACAGGCCAGAGCAAAAAGATAGAATTGCATTAGAATCAGATATAGGTAAACATGGTAAAAAGATACAGTGTTTTAACTGATACTGTGGCCAACCTAACAAACATCACAAGGCAAGATCATTTACTGTTTCATGATTCAACAGTGGCACCTGTTTTCTCCCTAAGCTCTCCAAGCTTTTCCTGTGCCACCTCTTCCAGAACAGAACCCAAAAGCACAAAACCTAGAGAGTGTTTTCCTCCTTCGGTCACTGTGGGTCAAATAAATATGAGTGTGTTTGAACAGGGAAGAAACACTACTTTTTGTAAAGAGTGTTGATGCTAGCATTTGGCTACCAACAAAAAGACAATTACTGTGCTGTTTGAAAATTCCCTTTTGGAATGGAGTTTATATTTTCATTCCTTAAAACTAGTTTTGACCCAAACATGTCATGCAAGTTGTGCTCAAGAAGGAAAATGATTTTGCAACATTAGAGCTAAAGGATTAATGTATTTCTGCTTATTTAGAGGTGACAGTAACAAATAACAGAAAAAGATATGCAAAGCTGGAGCTGCTTTTGCAGCCCAGAGGCTGCCCATCAGGCTCTTCTATTTTTTTTGGTTTTTTGTTTTTTTCCTCTATGTATAATCACCTAACATCTTTGAGATTCTCTCTTCGGAATACAGTACCTAGCACACTGTTAGCTAGATATAGATAATAAAAAGATATAATGTTTAAAGATCTAAATAACATAAAGCAGTACTCCTGGACAATCCCCTCTCATACTCAGTGCTTCAGTGAAGTAAGTCTGTACAAAAATCACTGCAGATTTTTCCACAAAGAAATAAGCCATGTACCAAACCCATAGGCACAAAGAGAAGCTACTTATCATTTTCTTTATTAATTTCCCTGGTAGAACAGGGTGTAAAGCTTAACTTTATAATAATAATAACCTAATATAATCTTCCATCTGGCCACCAACGGTACTGCATCTTTCAGCAAGGTTGAGCTGCTGCTGACTCACGTCTTGGTGCAAGAGCCTTGTGGTGGATGGAGGGGACAGGACACAAACCACAAATGCGGATACCTTGATCTATTTAAAACCTTCTGAAAGAAAAAGCTTTCAGGGGGAAAGTAGGAAGATGACAGCCTAACATGACTCAGCCTCACCTGCCCCCTTCCACCAAACACTGACTGGAGCGTGCACTTGGCAGCAGCAGAGAGGGCTTGCATGCCATGGAGGATGCAGAGGAGAAACACAGCCCACCCATCATCCACTGCAGGAGGTCAGAGTAGCCCAAGTGGGTGTGGAGATACCGATTCCAGACTTCTAATCTGCTCCTGGACAGAAAAGGATTTGCCAGCCAACTTCTGGAGAGGAATGGAGAAAATTCTGTGGTGCCAGAGAGAGATACGACTTCTGAGATGCACACATAATCCAGCACAGATCTGCCATCCACCCAGGACAGCAGTGAGCAATCAAAGCAGCCTTTGAAAGGCTGTTCTCCCCGTGGAACTCTTGCCCATTCCCAATGCTTTTATTTTCAAATATATACATATGTATATATATGCCTTGAGACAAAAGCTTAGCTTTCTTCCTATCTGCCCTCTTGTCTAAATTAAGAGTTGACTCATAAACTTTAATGACATGTACTGGGCACGTTCAATGTATTAACAGATGCATCCCCATGCACTATGTCTTTGAGGCTCCTTGGCTGTAACATACCTTCTACTAAAATCAATTTGTAAGTGCAATTTCTTCTGAATCTCATTACATATTACTCTTCTAACGTCTGCCTTACTGTATATTCAGCCTGTTTCATTTCAGTGAGCTAAAGGTGACAAGTGCTGCTCACACTGCACGTGTGTATTCCCCTGGTTTGTGCACAGTTGTGGTAGTTTGGTAAGTTGTCTTTTTGTTCATTGTCTGGCTAGGGGATAATGCCACTTATCAAAGTATTTGACATCATAAAGATACGTTTACATTAGACCAATCTCATTTGTCATTATCCTTTCACAGCAATCACTTTACCACAGTAGACTAAAAGCTGGCTGGACTTTGTATCCAATCAGGAGCACTTAAAATGATCGAGTCCTTCAAAAGAAAACATAACCCCTAATAATAAACCTAATTGTCTTGCATAGTGCCACTCATGGAAATCTTTCCCAGTTTGGCATCCAACATACAAAATCTGTGCATTAAGACTGTAGTCTCATTTTTACTTGCTGCAACGTCGGGAGATAGTGTTTACTTAATTGCCTGGCCGCTCCACTTTTTAGGCCAAGTTGTTTTCCAGAGCAGCCAAGTTGTTTTCCAACAGCTAAGTCCCACGCCTTGCCCATTGCATGGGAAGCACATCCTCGTTTTGTCTGGTGGGTTTTTCTCCTCCTGCATCACAAGATCACTTTTTTGATCCCCAGAGCCTCGATCCCCTCTCATGACCTTGTAAAAGGGGAATTCTAAAGCAGCCCCAGGTGGGAGAGGGCTGCGTATCTTCAGTTGGTGTGAGCCTTGGCGGCTTTTGCTGTGTCTGCACTGGGATTACCATGTGGCTGCCAGCCATGTGGCCAGGTCCCCACATGGGATCCATGTGCACTTCAGCAACTGTGGCTTAGTCACTCAGACAAGGCAAACCCTTGAGTCACAGTATCGTCCTACGTCCTCTGTTACCCAAAGCTTTATTTGGTAAGGAAATGACACCTCTGCTGCCAAACTAGTTCTTAGCTGCTCTTTCACCAAAACTTTTCTCATCTTTCTCTAGGGTGAAAAAGGAATGGATGTGATTCATGCTGCTACTGCACTAATGTAACACTACTTTTCTAATGTTACTTGTAGTTTAAATCAGCACCACACAGCCTCTTGTGCAACACTCAAAACATTATTGCCCAAACCCATACCAGAAGTCACCTGGAGTTCAAAAGGAGTACTGCTGAAGCTGTGTTACCTGCTTTTGTCTTGAGGTTTTACCAGCACTCCCCAAGCAGAGCTTGTAATGTGGTTTTCAGCCAGCTGAGCACAAGGCAGAAAGGAACTAGGCAGAACAGGTTCTCTCACCCTCGCCTGCAGGAGAACAAAACTTTACCATCCAATGTAAGGCACCATATCTTTTGCATTCCATTAGTTAGACTATGGCAAGGCAGGGAAGCTGACATGTTAGGAAACCAGGGTAATCCCTCTCCTTGTTCCTGACTTTTTTCCTGGCATCCTCCCAAAGGGGGAGGGGAAGAGGAGTTAAAAACATTACAAAAGGAACAAGCATTGCCAAGCTAGAAGTCATCCAGTCTTACAAAAGTTGTTTTTCACCCTAGATGGGAAAAATCATCTCAAATGTGTTTTTAAACATATATGCAGGCTGATTGTTAACACTGTACAAACATCTCCCAGCTAGTACCATGCTCTAACATGGGCTGAAAAAAACAAATTTCTAGGGAATATCTTAAGCAAAATTATCCTTAAAGCTAAGAGAACAATTCTTTGACTTTTAAAGGAAAAAAAAAAAAAACAAACAAAAAAACCCCCAACCAAACCAAACAGAACCAACAAACAAAAAGCCCCCATCAAACAAGCAAAAAATTTGATGGCAATAATACAAAGTGAAATTTCAGTATAAGATGTCTACGACTTGGCATTTCAGTGCCAAGGAGGAAGCTTAAGGAATGACATATATATTTATTAAATGCTTATCTTCTGTCCTATGCTGTACTGTAATCAGTAAATAGAAGATTAGAACACAATATAGACACCCAATTCTGAAGCACATTACTTCAGCAAAGGAAAAAATGTAATGCAAAAAAATCAATACAATTTAGATAACATAAACCATTTTTTTCCTAGTACTCAAGAAGGATTAGAGAGGAAAGAAAGTAATGCAAGAGATGTCAGAGGCAAGTATCCCAAACCTATTTGCAGGGAGAGAAAGGAGTTCTTCACAGTACATTAAGATACTTCCTGAAAAAAGCAAGTCATTCCTAGGCTTTGCTCCAACCTCCATGAATTGGTGCCTGCAAAGTAACCATGACTCGATTTTCTCGGGTTTTGTTAACAGGGCACTGACCTTCACGCCAGCATTCAGAGCAACTAGACTGCCCAGTTGGGCAAACCACATCTCAGGCCATGTATGGCGCAGTTAATGTGGTCCTTCATCCATTTTAGATCTGCCCAGTCACCATCACTAGCCAGTTGCTCCCTTTGAGACAAAAAAATAAAGAGGTACAAAATGCCCCCTCTTGCATGTTATTTCTGCACCTAGTAAGGCAGTTCTGGAATTAACCTCAAAGAACAACAAAATTCAGAATTCCAGATGTTAAAAATATCATTTAATTAAAGCAACATAAATCATACCAAAAAGTTTAAGACACTTTTAGTCAATACATTTGCATTTATTTTAGAATATACTCTACATCTGAGTAAAAAAGTTTTAAATAAACTCCAGCACATGTACAACCATGGGACCTGCCATCCATCCCACAACAGAGGGATGCTCGTTAGCCCACTGGGTTTCCTCCCGGGGTAAGAGAAGCGTTTATATGCCAGTTTTGTTATGTTCATTGGCTTGCGTTGAGCCTCCTATCTGCCAGCTACGCCACCACCTCGCACACGCCCGGGCTCGGCCTCCCCGCCCAGGGAAGCACAGCAACCGCTCGCCCCAAACCGTACAGTAAAAAAACCAGAAAGGGGGAAAAATAATTAATAAACTAGTATTGATTAATTTACATCTCTCCCGCTTGTGCGTTGGTAAAAAACTGGCTGCTGTCCTGGAGGGCGCAGGGAAACATCAGCGCTGGGCGCAGCCCTGCGTCGCCGCCGCAGCAGCGCCGGGCGGGGACATGCCGCTCCCGCTGGGACGGACTCCCCCTTTCCCTCGCTCCCTCCCGCCCTGGCGCTCACTGCCCCCAGCTGCTGAAGCCGATCTCCTGCTTATATCTGTTGGTGAGGACGTTAGCCTTGCGGGTGAGCTTAGAGAGGACCGAGTGGAGTCCGCTGAGGTGGTAGTGGAACTGCTTCTCCAGGTCCTCCTCCCCCTCGCCCTCCTCGGCGGGCCCGCTGCTCAGCTTGTCCTTCTTGCGGGCCGCCTCCTCGCCCGCCGGCGGCTGCACCACGCCCCACTCGATGTCGTTGCGGATGGACTTGAGCAGCATGTAGTGGCTGTACATGTCCCTGCGGGAAAAGTAGGCGCCGGGGTCGTCGGGCGGCAGGGCTGCGTCCCGCTGCGGGCATACGGCGCCCGCTGCATCCAGCTCCTCCAGCAGCAGCGGCACGTCCCGCAGCAGGCTGGGTACCATCACCGTCTGGTCCATGTTGTTCACGGCGCCGATGAAACGGTTCATGGCGTTGAAGAGGGAGTACTTCTGGCTGTACGAGTCGCAGATCTGCATCATGCCGGGGTAGCGGGCGAGCTCAGCCAGGCTGCTCGGACCGCGGGGCTCCGCCGGCGGCGATGTCCTCCTCGCTAACGGCCCTCCGCCGCGGGCTGCGCTGGGCTCGGTAGCTGCTCGAAAGCAGAGTCCTGCTGGGAGGCGGTGGCGGCAGGCGCCAGGGTTAGGAGCTGCTGTCTCCTTCTTCCCTCCCTTTTTGCAGCCCGCCTTCCCGTTCCGTCCCCTCCCCTCCCGCCGCCTGTATCCTCGGCCCCATCTCTTTTTAGTCTTCCCCACCACCTCTCCCTTTTCCTTGCCCTTACATTCTCATTCCCGGCCGTGCACCCCTCTCCACTGCCCCAGGAAGGCACCTCGGGGCGGCCGGTGCAGCTGCTGGGGCTTGCTGCTGCCGCTGTCCTCCGTGGAAAAACAAAAAACTCAGAACCAAAACCCCAACCAAATACGGCAAAACGCGTACTCCTGCCCCATCCCCCAACTCCTCCCGGGACCCCGCCCGCCGTGGGGCTGGGGGCGGCCGAGGAAGATAAATTAAAATGCAAGCGGCGCTCAAGCCGGCGTGACCCGGCGGAGGCACCGAAGGGAAGCACCCACCGTGATCCGAAGCAGCTCACAGACAAGCCGTCAGCCCGCTGCTGCCCGTGGCTGCACTCCCATCCCCGGCACTGTATTTATAGCGCGTATCTTAAAACAAGGTGTTCCCCAGTGCCACCCCCCGCGCCTGCACGCCAGATAAAGGCGGCGGGCGGTGGCTGCGCCGGCTCCGCCTCTCGCCCCGCACCGGGGGAGGGCACCACGACAGAGAGGGCGCCGCGAACAGCGAAGTAGGGGGTACTAGGCCGCTTCCCAGCGTTGTGCTACCCGACTAGGACTCGGCAGCGCAGGTTTGGCGCTCGCGGTGCAGAAGTGCGGGGCTGAGTCCCTGGGAGGACCGAGCTCCCACTCGCCCATTCCCGTCCCGCGGCGGTAACTGCGTCCTGCCACCCCTTGAGAAAAGGTATAGGCGGCTGCAGAACCCACTAACCCTCTCGGGTGCCGATAACGTCCTCTCTGCCGCTCCGGGACGTGGATGGCAGAGTGGCACGGCGCCATGACCGAGATGAGTTGCATCACCGCCCCCAAACCAATTGCTCCACCACGCTACCCTGCGGCGGCCTGCGCCAGCCCCGCCGCTACCCGCCGGGCGGGGGAGCGGGAGGCGCGCCCACGCTGGGGCTTGGGCAGAACAGTGATTGACAGGGCAGGCGGCGGGGACACGCGGTCTCCGCGTGCTGTCCGCGTTCGCCCCGGCCGCTCATTGGCTGCTGGACGCGCAGCGAGCGTGATAGCCCTCACTTGTCGCACTCCACTTCCCCTCCCCGCTTCGCGTGCCCCAGCGGCAATTAGGGCTGTTAGGCGGGGAGAGCGCTGCGGCCGCAAAGCCTGCCGGCAGTCGGCTAGGCTCGCTTACCCTTGCCACACTCGGCCCAGCACTCGGCCGAGAAAACGCGGCTCCCCGCTGCCTCTCCTTGCCGTGCCATCCCGGGGAAGCGGGCGTGCCCCTCCCCGGGCGGCCTTTGTCTGAGAGGCAATGCAGCGAAGGGGCCGCCTGGCAGCCATCGCGGGACGGCCAGCATCACCCCACAGTTTCACCTCCGGGCCCAGCCAATCGGCGGGCCACCCAGCCGCCCGGCTCCGCTGCCCCCTGCCAATCAGCGAGGCGCGGCAGCAGCCAATCGGAAACAACAGCCCCCTCCCGCTCATGCCCGGCCGCGGCTCGCGCGGCCCTGGTAACAGGCGAGCTGTCTGCGAGCGGCCGTGGGTCACGTGGGACAGAGCGGCTCGCGGGCAGGCGGGAGGGGCCGAGGGGGTGGGGGGCTGTGTTGAGTGCGTTGCCGTGGCAACGAGTCAACCAACGGCCAGAGGCGGGGCTGCGCCGCCGCCACCACCAGCTCCCACCGTCACCACCAGCCCCCACCGCCTGCGTTGCTAGGGCCCTGCGCTGCTACGCGGAGAGCCCGCGGCCCGGAAGGTCGAGGGGAGGCGGCTGGGCTGCCGGCGGCTGCGGGTGGAGCGGCTGGGAAAATCTCGGAGTTCGGCCTCGCCGCGGAGACGGGGGCTGGGCGGACAGGAGAAATCCAACGAGCGGACCAGCCTGGGCAGCGGCGAGGCTTCCGCACTGCGCACACCGCGCTCCGCAGCGCCCGCCTGCAGCGGCGGCCCGCGCTCCTGTCCCTGCCGTGCTGGGCGCCTCTGTGCTTCCCACAGTCTTGTTTGGCCCCCGGCTTCTTCAGGCATCCGTCCCAGGCCCCATCCCGAAGGGAGGAGGCCGATTTCCTGGGCACCGGGTGGCACACGGGCACTGTGAGAGAGGGGATCGCAATCGGGTACCCACCACGAGCAGCGCTGGCGCTGCAAATGCTTATGGTTAAACCGTAGCAGGAGATACGGACAGGTATAGAACTGTGGTCTGTTCGCAGATAATTCACGACAAGAAAAAACAAACAGTGAAAGAAATCTCGCTAGGCCAGAAAATTGGCCACGACATGTATTTGTGTCTTAGTAGTGACGCAGTATGTAATTAATGAACCATCACCAGATTTGCATCCCTTAATTAGAATACAGTGCATGTGCTGTACATTCAGTAAGTTGGAAAGGTGAACCTTTAGGAACAAGAGAAAGTGGTTTATTGGCCACCTTTCCTGTCCAAATGAAAACAAAAACATCCGAACAAATTAAAACTGAAGACTTAACCCGTGTTTAGAAGATACTGACTAGGGAGAAGACAGTGTTGACAAAAATAACCCAGCTTGAAGCTGCAACCAGGGGAAGTTACATGATTGTAGCAAAAGCAGATCTTCCATGTGATGACAGATTATGACCTGAACATAAAATTATTTTGACCTCCCCCCATCTTCTCTTTTTGCATCCCGAAACGTATAGCCACACATTCTGCTTCTACCTTTAACTGTTAGTGTTACTTTAGCGAAGCACTAACACAGTGCTGTAGCCTGTGCAGGCATGTTGCCTAACCCATTAGACTGAGATAGATCATACTCAAGTCAAACTTCACAGCATAAGGCAATCGGCTTTTTTTTTTCTTTTTTTTTTTTTTACTTCCTTATGTTCTGATCGATTTTGATATGCAGTGTAAATGTCTCTGGTACGCATAATGTATGTCATTAACACAAGCCTGAGTAGGTTTGATTGCTCTTTGGTTAGAATGAAATAGAGGAGCACGTATTTCTAACTCCGGTGCTATGTAATTGCCATGGATGTGCACGTGAGAAAAAAGGAAACAGCACTTTTTTCCCTTCTGTTAAAAAAAGATGATCCCATTTGTGGCATAAATTTTTATAAGCAAGCAGCATTTGTTTGAAATATTGTTGTGGCCATGTGGTGGGGACCGGAATTAGCTAGAAACCCCTTATCTCATGGCCTGAGCAATAAGGAAGCCTGCGCTGTCTCTATCTTGCTGTCCGGGAAGGTGTAAACACTTACCTTTGCCTGGCACAGGTCTTGGGAAGGGAAACTAAAATGACAACACCCAGCAGTAGCCTTATCCAGCACCTCAACTGGACAGAGCACTCCTGTTGTACACACCCAGCAGTTTTGGGGAGAAACTGCCTTTTTTGCTCGGATGGATTTGTTACTGCTATTAAGAAGAGGAAAGAATCACATATATATTACTACATTAGTATATAACTATGTAAGTTACTATATTAGCTAAACCCCTTTAATTTTCCCTGAACAAGAGCTGGTGATGATTAGCCCTTTCTGCACAAGGGCCTTCTTTCTGTGGCTGACTCCTGCAAAAAAAACAGGGATGAGCTATCACTTTTACTATTTAGCTATTACTGTTTTACCAAGCTATTAACAGGTTAATTTAGCTGTGCATCAGTGTTTAGCCACAGTAGCACTATAGTAAGTGCTACAAAGGCTAGCTGTAGGAACAATGCCGCCGATGGCCCGTCTCCTCTGGCAACATTAGCAGCTGCACAGTATTTTTCAAGATTAGACAGATGATTCTGTTAACTTGCGTGGGTTTTCATACCATTTGCAAGGCCTATCTAAATTCTGTCTTCAGTGGCAAGAGGATAACAAGCCGTCTTTGTTACCAGTTTTCCCAGTATACATGCTGGCATGAGAGAGGTGCCACTGGCGTGTTTCAGGGCAGCGATGGCTACACTTTGGTGGTTAGGAAATTGTTCTGCTGCACAGTGTTTGCAAAATAAGATGGGATCTCGTGTGAGCGAAAAGTGATAAATATGTGCAAATATTTAGTGTTGTGTTCTGCCGCCTGGGAATGCCATTTGGACTGGCCTTATTGGAGCAGTGTCTCTTGGGAATTTTGCTTCCTCTCACAATTTGTTGTCAATGTGACATGGCAGATTAGAGTTCAGCTTTGGAAACTGCAAGTCTTTTCCTTCTATTCAACATATAGTTTTGCTCAAACTTGTGAACTGCTTCCATCATTTCAAGTGACAATACAGATGCACGCATTTAACACTTCTCTCTCCTTTCTCTTTCTGAAACCGGGTCCAGTTGCACCAAACTCTGTACCAAGGAAACCAGTCATCCCAGAAAGAATGTATGTAAATTTATCATCTTAATTATGGCCTTTCTGTGAGTTTCATGTAACCAGTCCTTGTAGCTTAACATGCTAATGAGCAGGATAAGTAGAAATCTAATATGTTGAAGGAATGCAGACCAATTTGTCTGATTCCTGCTGAGACTTGTGGTATAACTTGAAAAGATTTACTCATCTCTCTTCAGTCTTAACACTTAGTTGCTTTCTACTTCTGTTTCTGTTAGTCTTCTGCAAGCAGAGTGATTCTCCAAAGTGGACAGAAACCTCGGAGAAGGCATGCATAGGGGTCAGGAAGAGGACATTTGGAGAAGGGAGTAGTAATTGTAAATCTTCTTTCCCTCTGGCATGCATACAAATCTGAGCAAGACCTCACACTGCCAGAAGCAGCACAACAAGGGCCCCATGGTGTTGTCTCTGCTCAGAGGAGCAGTGGTTTGTGTTCATGGTGTAAAGCATGAGAGCCCAGCAGGAACTCTGCTGGGAGCAGGGGCAGGGAGTAGTGCTAGGCAAGAAGACATCTGTCTTGGTAAGCTCCTGTGATGCCCTTCCAGATTGCTTGGCTGTGCAGGTTGCACCCATATCTCTCTAGGCTCACCAAGTCCCTTCTTCCTCAGAAACATGCCTGGAAATCATTGCGAGTTCAATCTGTTCACCAGTCACTATGTATTTTCCATGCCTAGGATCCTTCCCAAGCAGTGCTCAGCTAGCACCAGGAGGTCAAAATAGGCTGGAAACCCCCCATAAATGAACTGATGGGATAAATGCTGCTACGGCATTGTTCACACAGTGGGTGCATAGCATCCCTCTCCTCAACCTTTTGCCAGCCTCATCAGTTTCCCCTGGAAGCTGGTTGGAGCAGGCACTGTGGCGTGCAGTGCCCAGAACAACCGCGGCCCTTTTCAAATGGCTCCTTAGCGCTGCCATAATAAGCCTGATAAATAAAACATGGCTTGCAGACACAGATTTACTGGAGAAGGCTAAGGGGGCTGTAGCTCCCTCATTAGTATCTCCTGGTGCAGTGTGTGTGCTCCTCATTATGTGGCACAGTGGCGGTTGTCTAGTCATCCACAATGAGTCTGCAGCCACTCCAAGGATATGCCAGAGATTTCAGGGACTTTTTTTCCCCTCCTGTGTTAATAATAGGAATTTATTAAAAAAAAAAAAAACCCAAAAAAAAAACCAAAAAAAAACTTGAATATGAAGATGATGGAGGAAAGGTTGCAGCACTGAGTTGGATTTTCTCTCCCTCGCATCTCAGTAAGTCATCAGCAAATGCAGAGAAATCCATATAGCTATGCTAGTATTGAACTGGTGTCAGTAGGATTAAGACCTCTGGACAGCACAAACTGGTTTTTTTGGGGGGTTTATTTTCTTTCAGTTCGAAATGCTGCTTGTACACCCTTGCTGAAGTACAAACTTCATCCTCTCCCTCTTGTTTTTCTTCTGTTTAAGGGAAATGTGTATGTTTGGCCAATTTCAAGTACCTCAGAACTGGAGACTCAGGAATCTGGGTTAATCTGAACATGGTCTGTGGAGGTTTGATCCAGCTTTTTGGCCATCATTTAAATCCTTCCCACCTCCTGCATACATGCTGCAACTGCATCATCGTAGTAACCCTGTGACCGAGAGGCACGAGAGTCTCCTCTGAGACTGTAATCTTACTCTAAACAGCTCTCCGGCGGGTGCTCATGAGTGGAGATACATCATGCAATTTTCTCCTTTAGAGGCTTGCGATGTCATCTGCCCTGTGATCCCTGCCCTGCCTGGGCAGTACTGGCAAGCTAGAGCCCGGGGCTGGACTGGGAGCAGGCTGCTGACGCAGCACTGCATGGCTGGAACACATGCAGGGTAATGAACAGCATTAGCAAAATCTCCCCTTTGCCACCCTGCCCACGCTCTAGTAGAAAAGATTCCTGTTTAGGATGGCAGAAGCCTTTGCCGGCATAGCAGAACAGTACTCCGTAAACGTGTGACTTTCTGTAATGGCATTTAATATGCAGATAGCCAAAAGAATGCCACCATGATATATTTTTATGGACAAATATTATATATTAAGCCCTGATTTATATATTTGAGCATAATACCTGGGGCTCAGAGGAGAGCCTTTAATCTCTGTCAGCGAGGCAGCTCGCATGCTAAAACGCTGAGTAAATCTGCACGGGAGCAGCGAACCGAGTGCGGCATGTATCAGAGTTCTTCCGCCTGATAAAATTAAACACACAAGACCACCTTTCTGTGACATTAACGGTTTGAAACTCAGGGGCTGACAGCAGGAAATACCCAGCTGCGCTTCCCACTCTGAGCAGGACCTCCAGCATTCCTGACGCTTCTTCCACCCCCATCCCAACGTGCAGAAATGGTGCCACCTCGAACTCCCAGGAGCCTGGGTAAAGGAAGGGCTCTGCCTGTGACTTGCCCCCTCTCCTCCCATCGCTTTGCTCCACCTTGCCTTCTCTGTGACTGCCTGGGTGCAGTTGGCGGGGGTGCCAGCGCCCTCTTTGTCCCTTTGTCAGCACGTGTGGTAAGGTGAACGTTGTCTCAGCATGGGGTTCTGCATTTAATAGCCTCACCAGCTCAACTGTTTTTACCTGAAATTTCCCTTATGAACTGATAAATCTAAATTGCGCATTTCCTAAAGCGCTTATCTTAGAGGTAAATCTTGCAGGTATCCTCGGATGACTAGCTGGTGTCTTCTGCACCTGTCTAGCACCATCTACTGTAACTTTTTTATACTATTTTCCTTTTCATAACGATCTCTGCAGGAGCTGCCTTCATCCCGAGGAGCTTGTGGAAGCACAGGAGCTCTGGTTTTGTTTGAAAGGCCCAGGGGTGGCATGATGGCGAAATAAATACAAGACATGGTCACCACAGAAATTACATTTCTTCATCTTAAACCAGTGACCTGACTTTCAGTGCCTAACTTGCTGTTGATAAATTTTACAGTTGTCTCAGTGCTCAGAAAGAAGATGGAACAGAACAAAGGTTTGAAGCTGAAGCTTTCCATGCTAGTTGGTGGAGCAAGAGCTAGGCACGTGGCAGGACAAGTGGCTGAAACACAGCTTTGTGTGTGGAGGAGAGGGCCTGCATGGGAACGGATATTCCAGTTGCTGCACGGAGATGCCAAGGGGGTGTCATCAGCTTGGATTTCTACCATCTGATGGGGATTTACAGAGTGGGACTAGAAGCAGCAGAATTTTCCTGTGAGAGTCCTATCTCTGCTTGATAGATTCAATATTAAAAAGGAAGCTGCTCTGAAAAAGTTTCCTAATTTTCCCAATTCTGCAGTTCATAGCTGACATGGAGGCATTATGTGTCCTTATTTTATGTACTCCTATTACAATGTGGTTTTGGATAGAGGATGTTGTATGGTTAAAGACAACTATTATCACCAAAAATAGAACCAGAGCTTTCTGACTGCTAGGGTGGTTATGGATTTGTATGATTAATAATTACTTGCTTTACAAAAAAAGCACCAAAAACTGGAAGTCAACATCAGAACAAAGTTGTGCTAAGGACTTCATATGGCTTTTAATTTTTGTATTTTTTTTTTTTTAAATAAGTCTGTTCATAATGAGCAGTTCTGTAGGGTACAGATTACCCTGAAAATACTGCCAGTCCATTCCAGGGTTGTAAAACACAAAACAAGGTACATCATGCATTTTTGTTGTTGTCGTTGAAACCAACTTGCTTCGATGACAAGTGATATATTTTCCACAGCCCTCATGAAAACTGGAAATGAGGCAGATTTGGCAGCTTAGCCTATGAAGGTCTATGGCAAATCTGCAAACTGAAAGACCACAGGGTTTTGTCTTGGCTTTGTTTCTTGATGGAGTCCTGAAAAGAAGCAAATTAAATCCATACTCTAGCCATATGTGTAATTTTGTTCTACTGGAATAGCTTGTAGATGTCAGTGAATTTCTTCATACTCCCAGCATTGTGTAAGGGGTGATACAAGAACCTAAAGATTACTATCTCCAGTAGCACCATGCATTTGCGAGCTTAAAATTATTACAACAGTGGGGTTTTTTTGTTTATGTGACTGTAGAGAATCTGGTTTTGTATTAGATTTCTATTTCAAAGTAGATTTCTGTGTCCGTCATTATTGGTGGCTTACAAGATTTCTCTTCCCGCCCCCCCC